>JAAMXY010000680.1:0-13344 GCA_019677205.1 Pinguiococcus pyrenoidosus | reverse complement strand
ATCTCTGACTTTCTCTGTAGTCTAGCTTAAGTATGCCACCTTGCCTAGCATAGGAGAGTTTCCGCTCTGAAATGCTGAAAATGATATGCTGCGATGCTGAAGCCAGCATGCGGGCGTATGCACCAGTCGAAGATCGACAGCTCCTCGGAAACAGCTTTTTTTCGTATTCTTGGAAGCCATCGATGGGAAGGATTCTCTTCTACAATCAATGGGAAATGTGAAAATGTGACGGCGACCACGAGCCTCGGATTCTGATTCGGTTCGACCCGCTATTGCGAGAGGCGTACCCCTGGGGTTCGCAGAACGCGAGGAAGTCCAAGGGCTTCACACGCTCAGATACGTCCCTCAAGAGAGCTTCTCCTCTCCAAATGAAAGACACGACGTGATGGAGGAGGCTCTCCAATCCCTATTTGTGACTTCCCGACGCCAACGAAATCCAAGACGACGACGACGACGACGACGACGACGACTTGGAACTGCTTCAAGATGGTCGCTACGGCACTTCTGGCTTCTTGGCGTTGCGCGGACAATGTCGAGGCGAGCTTCGATCTATGCGCAGCAAAGGTGTAATAGTGCAGGCATCCGGTTGCAGGTTTGCAGAGTTTCTTATTTGTTGCGTTGGGCTTCTCCCAGTGCGTATCGCGTTGTCATGCTCTTAGTCGGAGGCTACTCTACTGACTATGTGGGCGCCTCTCCGCCCACTCCTATGTTCTGTTTTTCTCCGGCTACGACGATCGAAGAGCCATCTGCCTCGGATCGGGCACGAAGTGACCTTGCTCTCGCGCGCAGCCGACGCTCTACCACGTTCTCATTCTCCTGAAAGCGCACGTTGTAGCTCTTCTTGACAAGGTGATTTTCCACGGCGTAGGCACCCGGACCCACTGCATCGGCGACGCTCTTGTCTTCGACGTCGAATCTTCCCGCCTGAGGAATCACCGCAGCCGCTCTTTGGATCCGCCGGGCTCTGGCGTCCTCGTAGGCCCCGGGACCCGGCGTGTCCTCCACAGCCTCCCCGGAGAAAAGGCTCCGAGCTCCGAAGCGCGTACTACTGGACCAAAATGGCTTCGCCTCTCCACGACGCCCGGACTTGGTGGGGTGGTCCCCGGTTCCAAAAGTCGTGGGGACGCGATACTTCGTCGGCGAGGGCGTCTGGTACTTCTCCACAGGAACCATGAGCCTCGCGCTGGAAGCCCGTCGAGACGCCGGCGTCGCTCGGGAGGCTCCGACAAAGAGTCCCCTCCGAGACTGAACTCGCGAGAAGCTCGTTGCACCGCCTCGGAGGACCCCGAGGGCTTTCCGCCGACTGCCCCGAAGGCTGCTTTGATCCGCGGAGGTCGTGGACTCGTCCCCGGCGGGAATCAACGACATCTCCAGCGCCGCCTCGGTCTCGGGCGGCACCTCTGGCTGCTCCGCGGGGAAGCGCCGTTGAGTCGTCCCAAAGACGCCGTTCCTGCCGACCACACGCCGCACGACCGCCTCCGCGGTGCCCGTCTGAGTGAGGTCGTAGGCGCCGGGACCCGGCACGCCATCCGACACCAAGTCGTCGACCCTTCGAGAATCCGACGAATTGAACGGTACCTCGCGCGGGACCAGCTTGGGCTTGTTGCGGAAGTTGAACGCAGATGGCTCGGACTCGTATGCGCCGGGGCCAAGGCCAACAGTCATCTTGGTCTTCATGTCGGCTGTCTCCCAGTTCCGTTGGCTGGTCGTTCCGAACTGGCCAACTCTTCTGATTGGCTTGTGGACGACGACATAGCCGGGTAGAGGATTGTGCACATCGACGATGGACTCGATGGAGTCTCGGTTCTGCTGCTGCTCCCGCATGGCGCTCTTGGCCCTCTTGAAAACGAGTGTGCTGGTCTTGTTCTTCCTGTTGGCGGCACCCGCCTCGTAGGCCCCCGGGCCCGGCGTCAGTCGCGACTTGCGTAGGAGCTCGCGAATGGCTTCGATGGACGCCTCCTGGTTCGCCTGGAGCTGGTTGCTGTGCTCGGTCAGCAGGGGCGTGCCCTGTCGTATGCCCAGCAAGTCCGGGTCCATCCGCGCCGTGGTGCTGGCGAATGCCGCGTTGCCCTTCAGACTTCTACCCGATGGCGCCGTGATGCCCGCGTCTGTTGAGTAGGCGCCCGGCCCAGGAATAGCCATTCCATTCGACGGAGCAAAGAGCTCCCCACGCCCGAGGGCTTTGGAGAACAGGGCCTCGGTATCTCGGTCCATCTTCTTGGACGGCGCCCGCAACTCGCTTTGAACGTCATAGTGGCCCGGTCCGACGGTGTCCTCGCCGACCCCCGTGAATCGCTCCACGGGGCCTTCTAGCGGCTGAACATCCTTGCCCGGAACGAACTCGGGGTAGCCCCAGCTTTGCGTCACCTGCGGAATGGACGGCGGGTTTCGCGGCGGCAGGACGGCCATCTTCGGCCGGAGATCGGACGCCGAGTAGGATCGCTTCCTCGAATGAAAGGCCTCTGGCAGCGAGTAGTCTCCCGGGCCAGGATTGAAGGCGACACTGGAAGGGCGAAAGGCAGTGCTGCCTGGGAACACGGGTGCCAAACGCGCCGTCTTGGTCTTGAAGGCGCTCATGGCGGCGTCCTTGTAGGCCGCCTTGGACCTTTGTAGAAGCGGATCCCACAGGTCCTTGGCCAGTGCGCTGTCATAGTAAAAGTTCCCTCGCTTCGGGGACGAGGGTGGAGGTGGTCTTGGCGTCGGTCCTCGTCGTGGTTTCCTCCTTGGCGAGGCCCTGGCGTCGGTGGCGGGCACTTCTTCTGCATAGCTTCCAGGTCCAGGAATGTCTCCGTTTCGGACCATGCTTGCTGTTCGCTCCGCGGTGCTGGAGAAGCCGACAAACGCCCGCCGGACCAGGCGCTTGGGCACGATGTCATAGCTGCCCGGCCCCACGTCGGAGGGGGTCAGATGCTTCTGATTCGGGTGGAAATCCCGCTGCGACAGCGTCGAGATGGCCATCTCTCAAAGACTGCTGCGGCTCCTCGATTTGACCGTGTCGTCGGTGAACCCTGACAAGCTAGAAGGCGACGATTTGGGACGTTGCGTTGCAGAACTCAGCTGGAAGAATGTGGCTCGTAGGTGCAACTTGCAGCAGCCTGCTCCCCATGCTGATCGCCGAATCCGCCTCTCGTCCCCAGGGCTGCCGTCTAGTCTCCCGGTCTCCGCAGGAGAATAGAGCAGCGACGATGTGGACGACAGCTGAGATCTATGGTGAAACCCCTCAGGTTCCAAGGCGCGGTGCACAGCGATCCAGCGACGCTTTGGCCTGCCGCTGCCAAGCTCTCCAGATAAGGAAGTTTCTCAAGCTGCGTTGGAGCTACAGGGCCTCGGTGACCCTCAGAAGTCCAATGCCAATGGAAGAGGCCAGGAATCAATTCGGAAAATGAAGGAGAGAGGCGTTGTGGCGCCTGAGAACTCTCACGCGAAACGGTTGTTCCGTGAACGGATACCAGCACACAAGGATTATCAATATTGTGTCGTATGTTTCGATATTGACTTTTCTCGTGAATGAAATTTAAGCATCTGATTGGCTACAGATCAGAAATCGAGACTTCTCTCCTGATACCACTTATATATTTGGTATATGAGCGAAAGAAAGAGAATTTTGAAAGAAGCTACTGGTACCTCAGTTGATTGCTTTTACTCTGCCGCCATTTTGCTCTGTAGCAAAGAAGACGACAGAGGGGCGAAAGTAGTATCAGCAGACTTTCATTCACAGGATGGGGAAGACAGGCGAGTCACAACCTGTGCGGCTGTATGTGAAGGGCGTGGTGCTGGGGTACAAGCGCGGCCAGCGCAACCAATACAACCACACGTCCCTCGTGAAGATTCAGGGAGTCGACGAGAAGAAGGAGACCACCTTCTACCTGGGGAAGCGCATCGCGTACATCTACAAGGTGGGTCACTCTCTCGACGACTTTGGAACCTGGCGAGCGCAGCACGCGCAGCTTGAGGGCCCGTTTGAGGCGCTGGAAGTGGAGGCAGAATGCAGGAACGGCTGGAACCTCTCGCGATGCCTGCACAGCGAGCGGGGCAACAAGATGAAGACGGTCCTGTGCAGTGCGGAGGGGCTTCACACTCCAGTGCTGTGCAGCTTTGAAGAGTCGCGGTGTATGGAATGAGGAATCCGAAGATGCAGGAGGGCGTTGTTCAAGCACTGAGATGTTTTTGGGGATGGGAGTTCGCCGGACTGGCAGCATCGCGACAGAAGCGTCGTAGATGATGACGGGAGACTGCGAAGATGTTGGCTCCGACTTGACTGCCTTGTGTCTTGATGCTGACGAGATTGTCCCCAACTCCTTCCCTAGGCACACACCCCGAATAAGGAGGGCTCGAAGTTCCGCGTGATCTGGGGCAAGGTGTGCAGAGCGCACGGATCAAATGGTGTAGTGCGATGCAAGTTCCGCAAAAACCTGCCGCCCACTTCCATCGGCGCCCCCGTCCGCGTGATGCTCTACCCTTCGCAGATCTAGATTGAGTGTCCAGTCTGCGAGCGTGCAGGGTTTCATCAAACACGAACGGCCTTCGATAGCTAAGCTCGTCCCCTTGCTGCATTCCGCTGCGCATTGCTCATCGAAGTGCACCTGCTCTCTGCCACAACGTCTGTTCCCTCTATGCTCCTCTCTCCGCACCGCACGCCACACGGCAACCTCTCGATAGGCATGGGCGGAAACGTGGCTCGCATGGTCATTCCGCGATGCGGCACCAGCAAAGCGTGTGACAGATGCCGTTTTCGACGGGATCTCCCCGCTGCAGCGGGCCAGGCCATTCGGCCGTAATGCGTCATTTTTCATGCGTGTCGCAACCATTGCAATGCTTCTGCTGGCGTTGAGGGGCCATGTCCAAGCCGGCTTGTCACGGCGCGGCTGCCGCCTGCACCTGTCCTGCGCTGGGCCCCGGCAGCTGCAGCAGCCCGTCCGCTTCGAGATCGAGAAGGTCAAAGGGAGCCGCTTCGTCGGGCTGGCCGCCCCTGCCACCGACATTGCGTCAGTGGAGGCCGTCTTGCAGGCCGAGAAGGCTCGGTACCCAGATGCTCGACACTGGTGCCATGGGGCGAGGCTCTACCAGCCTGGTAGGGTTGCAGCTTTGGGTCGAAATGCACCGTCTGAAGCCAACAGCGACGTCGAACTTGCAGGAAGGGATGTCGACGAGCGACAGTCGGACGATGGGGAGCCTTCGGGCACAGCTGGGAAACCGATCGTGAATGCAATCCGCAGTGCCGGGGCCATCGACACCGTCGTCGTGGTCACGAGATACTTCGGAGGTACGTTGGCGGGGCTGGCAGCACCTTCGAGACCTGGGTTATGCGATTGACACGCGACTCGGAATGCCAGGCACCAAGCTGGGCACGGGGGGACTGGTCAAAGCTTATGGATCGGCGGCGCAGGAGGTGCTGAGACTCGCCGAGGAGGAAGGCTGTTTCAAGGTGTTCACTCCCATGGCAATGCTGGAGTTGAGATTTCCACACCGAGTTACGGGCACCGTTTGGAGTATCATCGGCAGCTGCCAAGGCGCAGAGGTGCCCAACGACTCGCAGGTGGGCTCTTGCGATGCGCGGGCGATGATGCGGAAGCTTCTCGGCCGAGGGAGATCTGGCAGGAGATGACGTGCAGAGACTTCAGCCGGGCAACTCACTCAATCGCATTCTGCAGGAGGTCGGTTCCGAGGAGACCGTCATGAAGGTAGTGGTGCAGCAGAGCGCGGCACGTAGCTTGGCCAAAGAGCTGTCGGAACGAACGTCGGCAGCTTGTCAAGTAGAAGAGATCGCAGCTTGACAGTCCGTGCAACTCAATACGGCAGTGAAGGGCAGGCCTCTCTTATGAGGCCGACGCTGCCTTCATGGAGTCGTACTTGCTGAGCATCTCCTGGCCAAACTTGTAGATCGCATGATGCTCGCCGTTGTATTTCCTCGCATTCTCCACCATCAACTCCAGGTCATCCTCGAACTCTTCGAGGTAGGTGTACTCGCGCCTCTGAGCCTTGTCTCGCATCCACGAGAGGTTCATGGGCTTCGTGACGAAGTGAAAGTAGTCTGGAACTCCCACGGCGCACATCGTGGCCCTGTCGATAACCATGCGAAACGGATTGCCGAGTTGGTCCGAGTCCATGTCCCACAGCGTGTCGATGATAGGACGCAACTTGCCGCTCAGCTGCCGATCGCCAAACGCCACAACTGATCAGAAGCTCGCAATTGGACGTTGGCATCTTCGATTGCAGGATTCGCTCACCTCTTTGGCCATCTTCTTGCGCTGAAGCCGTTCGCGCGCTTCGCTTTCGGGGTCTCGCTTGACCCGCTTTGTCCGCTTCTTCTTGTCCCTGTCCATCGACTCGTCCGGCTCTTCGCCTTTCCTCGCCTTGCTCTGCCCCGAGCTACCACGGCCCATGATGAGGCTCATTCTCGAGTTGCCCGGACCTTGCGTTCGCTGCTCCTGGGGCGCGTTGCGCTTCCTGGTCGCTGCTGCCGCCTGGCGTTCTAGCTCGGCTTCGTGCTCCTTCACCTTGGCAGTGAGGTCCTCGGCGTCGAGCACGTCTCGCGTGACCTTGAAGGTGCTGTACGTCTCTGCAGATGTACTGAGAGGGAAGAGCTCCAGCCGCGCCACATTGTTGTCCGCTTTTTGCGCCAGAGCGTTGCTCAGACGCCCGAGATAGAGTTCGTCGTCCGGAGGCCGTTCGGACGGGAAGAGCAGCGCCGCATACGTGGGTTCTTTCTTCTCGACGTCGGCGAGGAGTCTCGCTAGCTCCGCCGCCACAGTGTCGCGCGTTGGAACGGCGTGAAAGCGCTCATCGCGCTTTGGCTTCTGCGAGAGAAACCATCTCTCTTCCGCGTTTGACTCCGACGCCGCCATCAGCGCGCCGTCGATCTCTCAACCTCGGCCGCGCACGCGCGTCTGCATCTGCATGCTAGAGATCGCGCTGCGGAGTATGCAGCCCTCCCAGGCGTTTGCAGTTCACTTGAAAGTTCTGTGGCGCAGATCCCTCGAAGATCTTCTTCGGGAGGTTTGCGCGAGGCGCGGAGTCTCGCTGGAGCTTTAGCACAGCTGGATAAGCAGAGAGATCGGCAGGAAAACAAGTGGCAGCATTTCGAAGCGTTGGATCTTCTTTCGCGCGCGTCTGTTCCGCGCGCTTCATTTTTGGGTCCTTTCAGCTCTTAGGTCTCCGGATCTTGGCTGCCGATCAAAGCGCGGCGGAGCGGATCTGAGCGCTCGTGCACAGGAGTCATGATGCTGAGGACGTTTCTGCTTGCTTCGTGCGCCGGTCTGGCGGCGCTCGCGCGCGCCGAAGTGGTGGTGCTCGACTCTGGCAACTTTGAGCACCTCACACAGGCTACGACGGGCGCCACCACCGGAGACTGGGTAAGTCGCGGCCTGGAGGCGCTGGACGTGTACAGTCTGCTGTGTGGCCCGGCGGCCGTCTCATCGTGTTACTGTTTGGTTCTCGGTGGGCAGATGGTGAAGTTCTACGCTCCTTGGTGTGGCCACTGCAAGCGGATGGCGCCCGCGTGGGACTCGTTTGCGGAGGCGATGGAGGAGAGCTACGTGAACGTGGCCAAGGTGGACGCGACGGCCAACCGGGACCTCGCCAAGCGCTTCGGGATCAAGGGCTTCCCGACCATCAAGTTCTTCAAGCAAGGCAAGATGTACTCCTACAAGGGCAAGAGAGACGTGGAGTCCTTCACGGCCTTTGTGGAGGGCGGGTACCTGACTGCAGAAGCGGTGGACGCGCCGAGCGCCATGTCCTTTATGGACAAGGTGAGTTGGCTTTCACAAGCGTAGGACTGCTGCTGCGGCGGCGGCTGCTGCTGCTGCTGCTGCTGCTGCGGCTGCGGCTTGCTCTGCAGTCGCATGGTGTTTATTGCCTCCCTCTCAGTCTTCTCTTTCGCCCTGAGATGCTTACTCTTTCTGGTTTCCCAACAGATCACGAGTCGGTTGGGTCAGATTGCGGACAACGTCCAGCCGCTGCTCAAAGGCGAGAACTCCACGGTGTTCATCTTCGGCATTGTGCTGGGCGTGTTCCTCACCAGCTTCGTCTTCGTCATGCTGACGCCATCTCCCTCCCCCACCCGGCGGAGCAAGCCGTCTTCTCGGACGGCTGCCGCGACCGAAGACGACGATGGCGACGACGTGGATGGCCACCCGAAGAGTAGTTGAGATGATAAGATTGCTAGACATGCAAAGGGCGCCTGAGGCATGCGAACGCGAGCACCGGCCTAATCTTTTTCTTCATCTTCTATCTGCCTCATGGCCATTTCCGGAGGAGGTGGCTTGTAGAACAAGCTGGACAGGCTATCGATCTTATGACTAATATCCTTCATGATCAGCGATATCTCTTTCTTCAGCGGCTCCTGCTCATCCTTGCTTTGGCCGGTGGCTTCGAGGTACGCCTTCTCGTAGACCTCGCCAAGCCCAGCCTTGCTCTTGTCCCCGAGCGCATCGTCGTCCTCGTCTCCTTCCCGGCGAGACACGAGGCGATCCTCGTGCGAGACAGCGACCACGTCGTCCCACTCCCGCTTCTTTATCCGCTCCTTGATGATGTCCTCGAGCTGCTGGGTGACCTCCTCGGTGACTTCGGGCGCAACAAAATCCCGTCTGTCCACGTCTACGTCCATCTGCAAGAGCGCATCTTCGGGCCTGTCCCCAGCGAGTACCTCCCCACGGAGCGCCCACGTCTTTTCCGCGAGCAGTTCATCCTCAACCTCCTCAATCTGCTGCTTCAAGGCCTGCTTGCGCCGTTGGTGGCTTGTCAGCGGCTGGGTGCCGTCCGCCTCCTCGTCAGGCCTGGAACGCTTCTTCGACCTTGGTGCGGAGAAGAAATCCTCGTATGTGAGGCTCTCAATCATGTCATCGTCGTAGTCTTCACTCTCGTCATCTCCTTCGAGCACTTCTCCTTTCCGTTCTCGCTCCTCCTGCTCATCCGCGAATGCGTTCATGTCGGCCCAGCTGAAGAAGGCGTCGTCCAGCTCTGGCATGACGTCCTCCACCACGTCGTCGCCGGGTACGTCGCCGTCCTCTTCGTCCACGTCAAAGTCTCGCGCATCCCCGGCAAGCTCGTCTTCTTCGTCTTCTTCGTCTTCTTCGTCTTCGTGCTCATCATCCTCTTCGTGCTCATCATCCTCTTCGTGCTCATCATCCTCTTCGTGCTCATCATCCTCTTCGTCCCCATCGTCCTCATCATCCTCTTGGCCAAGTGAGCCGCCCTCATCACCATCATCATCATCCTCATTCTCATCATCATCATCACCATTTTTGTCATCCGGGCCATCGCCGAGATGCTCAGAGGATTCAGTGCGTTTCTCAAGTAGGCCCAAGCCATTCCCAGCATGGCTTGATTCGACACTGCGACGGCGCTTTCGTGATTGCACTGCGTCGGTGATGCGGACTTCATCGGGCTGCTTGTCCAGTCCCTTGAGAAGCCTCTTCAGCTGCGGAAGCTTCTTGTCGTTGTACATCTGGAGCATCGCCCACGTGGATTCCGAATCTAGCTCTCTAGCGAGCAGGCCATCGCCCTTCGCGCCGACAACTTCATCATAGAAGGCGTCGAGAAGCGCGCGCAGCTCCGACCTCAGCTCCGGCGATGGAAGTAGGAAGTCCTCTGGGCTTTGGAAAACCCGGTTGAGACGCGCAGAGGCCTTGTCAAAGACCAGGGCACCATTCATCCTGCGATAGGCAGAGGGCGCTTCTTGCCCCTCAGATGGCGCGAAAGGCTCGAGGGAGGGGCGCAAATCCCTCCAAATCTCCAAATCTCCAAATCTCCAAATAATCTCCAAATCTCCAATGATTCTCATTTTCGCTAGGATGCAACTCTTTTACAGATACCAGAATTCGTCTTGTTGCCAGTTTCGTCATCTTCTGAGGGAAGCTCCTTCTGTCACATCCAAGGACCGATTTCGAGCCTCGGAGCCTCGGAGCCTCGGAGCGGATCTCCGCAGATTCTTCTTCCTTCCAAAGCGGAATAGCGAAACTTCAAAGTTGAAAAACTGGATTGCTGCCGCCTCCTTGATTGGTGGAACCAATCTCCAGTTTCCTCCACCTTATTCGACGCGACGGTTGGGCGAGTCGCCGATTCGGTCGTTTCTTGATCGCGCGAATTTCAGCCAAAGATGCCTCTTTTCAAAATCTAGACGCCACATCCATTGGTGGGAGGTTTCGGAACCGGAAACAGCTTGGACGAGGGATTCAATTCGTCTTCTCCCCAACTTTTGTAGCCCCTTGTGAAGCCATGCTTCAGGCGCGTTGAGCGCGCCGAGCGGCTTGGTGCACAACTGCAAGGAGAGGGGCGCGGCGCAAAGCCTTTGAGGCACGCCGGTCCGCATGCGTTCATAGCGCGTCATCGGGCCACTTCCTCTTCGTGTTCACGAGACCCCAGACGTGCTCTTCGCGGAATCCAGACGAGCGCTTGAATGATTGTGTGTCAGCCATGGCTCAAACGTCAGGCGCACACAGCCTTTCTCTTCGGTCTTCTCGTGCAGCCAGCTCTGGCGCAAACGGGTTCTCTGCCGACTCCGGTAGTATGGATCCTCGTTTTGGTGTTGATCGCTATGTCCGGGCTGTTCTCTGGCCTCACGCTTGGTCTCTTGGGACTGGATAAGATGGGCCTGCTCATTGTGATGGGCGGCGGCGAGCCAGACCGCGCCAAGAATGCGCGGAAGATCTTGCCTCTTCGGAGAGACGGAAACCTGCTCCTGTGCACGCTTCTGCTGGGCAACGTGGCGGTCAACGCGCTGCTTTCCATTCTGCTGGCGAACATCTTCGACAGCGTGATCGGATTCCTGGTGTCCACCGCCGTGATCGTCATCTTCGGCGAGATTATTCCCCAGGCGGCCTGCTCGCGGTTTGCTCTTACCGTCGGCGCGCGCGCGGTGCCGCTTGTCATGGTCATCCAGTTCTTCCTGTACCCTCTCGCGAAGCCCATCGCGCTCTGCCTCGACCACGTTCTCGGAGAGGAGCTGGGGACCATCTTCAGCACGGAGGAGCTGAAGGAAATGGTCACCCTCCACGTGCGGAACAACGCCATGGACGAGGAGACGGGTCAGGCGATCACTGGCGCTCTCCAGTACCGGAATATGCGCGCGGACGAGGTGATGACCCCGCTGGACCACGTGTACATGCTCAGCGTGGACGACACCTTGTCGTACCAAACCATGGCCAACATCTTCAAGGCCGGTTTCAGCCGCATCCCCGTCTACAAGGAAACCAAGCAGAACATTGTGGGCTTGCTCTACACCAAGGACTTGATCTTCATGGACCCAGCCTCTCAGACGCCGATCTCGAGCTTCACCAATGCTTTCGGCCGCCCGATCATCAAGGTGAAGGCGTGGACGCAGCTGGGCGACTGCATGAAGGCGTTCCGCGGCGGACGCTCGCACATGGCCCTGGTCGTGGACATTGTGGAGGACGAAGGCGGCTCCGATCCGATGTACAAGCTTGTCGGTATATTGACCTTGGAGGACATCATCGAGGAGATCCTTGGAGAGGAGATCGTGGACGAGTACGATGCCTGGCACGACAACCGGCAGTCGCAAGAGGTCGTGCGCGACAAGAGGGACGAGGAAGCGCGCATGCGCCTGATGCACTGGCGCTCCATGAAGCTCGAAGACCACCTTGCGGCCAGCGATCAGCTGGAGGAGAGCAAGAGGATGTTCCGCATGGATTCGCTGAACTCGGACGGTGGCAGCCCAGCTGAAAATTCTCGGAAAATCGTCAAGCCCAAGTAGGCCTCAGCCAGCCGAAGCTTCAGCCAAGCGGAGTCTTCATGTGCATGGCACGGTGTGCCTCGTGATTCGGTCAAGGGTGGCAGGGTGGTGCGCAGGTGGAGGCGCGGCGGATCCGGATTGGTGTGGTACGCATCGGAAGCTGTGAAGTGAGAGTGTAAGCATCTCCGCGTCAGAGCATGTCCGAGCAATGTCGGCTTCGTTCTCAGGCTCTTCGTACGCTATTTTCTAGTCATTCGCATGGCGCGCGTCTCGCTCTCGGACTCTCGCAATGAGTTTTCGGCCGACGTTAAACACACCACCTGTCGCCTTGCCGCACACTGCACACGTCCCATCCTTTCTACTTCTGGCCAGAGCGCATTCCTGGCAAAAGTAGTGGCCACACAAGGTCACCACCGGATTGCGCGCAAGCGTGAACTTCTCCCTGCAGATGTGGCAGGCGAAGGGCAAGTCCTCGGCCTCCTCTTCCTTCTTTTTGGCCGCCTCCAGCTCTGACACATCCATGCCGAGCAGCTGCGCCTCTGCTTCTCTCTCCCGCTGCTTCTTCTGCTGCTCTTCCCACTCGCGCTCCAGCTGCCAGCCCCCCTTGTAGTCGCTTCTATCGTGCATGAACTTGCACGTGTCCCCATAGCCACAGAAGCCCGTCTCCTTGTAGTCCTTGCAGATGTCCGGCTGAAAGTCGAAGCGACAGATGGTCCGAATGCTGCTCGACGCCCTGAGCGGCCCGTGGGTGAAGTCCTTGCGCGTGACCGCTTCCTTGTGGTCGACGGATGTGAGGCCGGAGCTCTGGTACGAAAACGACTCCGCCTGCGTCTTGGGTTTCTTGCTGATCTCCCCAAACGAGTTGATCGCCTTGCGCTGGGCCCCCGTCGTGACCACCGGCCGCACGACCGTGGCTTCTTCTACATTCTCCTCGCTGTCCTTCGCCTCCTCCGCTTCGGCGCTCTCCACCCGAGGTGCGCTTTCCGCTTCTTGCGGGATTTCCTCCTCTTCGCGCTTCCTCTTGTTCCGCTTGCTCTTCCCGAGCTTTTTCTTCTTGAACACGGGCACTTTCGCGACGGCCTCGGCCGCATCAGCCATCTCGCGTGCCGGCCCAAAGTCTGCGAGGCCCTAAATTGCTCGAGAAAGAAAGACGGACAAAATCGAAAATCGAACATGGAACATCGAACATCGAATACCAAATACCGAATACCGAGTACCGAGTACCGAATACCGAATACCGAATACCAAAATATCGAATACGAGAATCCATATCTGCCATATTCACGTCTTTATACAATTTGATTATCTATACAATTATGTATTTTTTTTGTTTCTGAACGGAATATGAAACGTTTCAGACCTTCTTTTTGCCTACTTTGGAAGGGTGGTCATCAGCTGATAGATCGCTTCCCTCTGTCCTGCGCAAGACAGAAAGAGGCAGGTAGAGATACTGATGCGAGTACTTGTCATGTACCCCACCGTGTGGGTACTACCTACCTAGATACCTAGGTCTGTAGTACTGGTACTGGTTGGGAAAAGGGAAAAGGGAAAAGCAAAAACAAATTAAAAGTTCAAACTCAAAAGTTAACATTGTCTTGGAGGATCCTGGACTGGGAGAGCAACGAACCAATGACGTACGCGGCAGGGTTGCTATG
>JAAMXY010000678.1:0-16261 GCA_019677205.1 Pinguiococcus pyrenoidosus | reverse complement strand
AAGGAAGGGATCGAAGCCAGCAACAGCACGCTTCCACCTCTCAAGCCCAGAAGGGGCCGCGGAGGAGCAAGGAACCGCATGTCGAGCATCGCCGTCGGCAGGCAGCTCACCAGCAACTAGGCAACTCTTGTTTCAACTTGACCATCCTCCCCTCTCCTCCTTCTTCCACTTGATGCCAATGCACCGGCTTCAGAGACCACGATAGCGGGGGTGCGTCGACGTGCCGGCGCTGTGGCACTTGGCGGCCACCGATGCTGTCGCACGACAATCACGTGGTTTTCGGGCAAAGTCACACGACAGGCCAAAGATACGCCCCCAAAGCGCCGCAAAGCTGCGCCAAGCTCCTCCTTGCAGCGGAGCACCATCCTGACACTTCTCTCCCCCGTACTCGCAAGGCTCCAAGATGACGCAGCTCCGCCGCACCGCTTTGTTCGAGCTGCACAAGCAGCTCGGCGGAAAGATGGTGCCGTTCGCCGGCTACGAGCTGCCCGTCCAGTTCGCCGGCGTGAAGACGGAGCATCTGCACTGTCGCTCCGCTGGCAAGGCGTCCCTCTTCGACGTGGGACATATGGGCCAGCTGAGGTGGCATGGCGCGGACCGCGGGCGCTTTCTGGAGCGCGTCTGCGTGGGAGACATCTTGGGATTGAAGCCAGGCGAGGTACGAAGCAGCGCCCCCCAGGCCCTTGTGGTGGTGCCAGGAGCGCGGGAGAGCTGAAGCCATGTGAAGCTGGTGAAGAGGGGAGGAAGTGGAAGTAAGAAGCCAAATGCTAACTTCCACCTTTGCCAAAAGGGCCGCTTGAGCCTCCTGACCAACGCCAACGGAGGCATCATCGACGACACGGTGATCAGCAACAAGGGAGACCACTACTACATGGTGGTGAACGGGGCGACCAAGGCCGGCGACATCGCGCACTTCGAGGAGCAGCTGCAGGGCTTCGAAGGCGACTGCAGCTTTGAGTATCTGGACACGCAGCAGCTGCTGGCGCTGCAAGGGCCGGGTGCCATGGCGGTGCTTCAGAGTCTCACCCAGGGCCTGGACCTCTCCAAGATGCCGTTCATGACCACGGCGGACGCGACGGTGGCTGGCTTCCGATGCGGTGTGACGCGCTGCGGGTACACCGGGGAAGACGGCTTTGAGATCAGCACGGCCGAGGCCGATGGACCCTCCGTGGCAACGGCGCTGCTGGATCACGAGGCGGTGAGTCCCACTGGCCTTGGTGCTCGCGACTCGCTGCGCTTGGAGGCCGGCCTGTGCCTGTACGGGAACGACATTGACCAGGAGACGACTCCGGTGGAGGCGGCCCTCACGTGGACGATCGGCGGTCCCAAATCGCGCCGTCGCCTGGAGCAAGGTAGGCTTGCGTCGAGCTTTCGATTGGCTGTGCCCCATGCCGCCTGTCAGCCGCCGGAGAGTTTCATAGTTGCTTGCCATAGGATTTCTGGGCGCGGAGAAGATCCTGAAGCCGGACGGCAAGCTCCGTGCGACCAGCCGCAAGCGTGTTGGGCTTTCGGGCTCCAAATCGCTGGCGAGGTGCGCACAAGTCGCATGCCCCATCAATTCCAAGGCCGGGCTGCTGAAGTGCGCTTTCTTCTCATCCTCCAGGGAAGGGGCCGAGATCTTTGATGCCGCTGGCACAGCAAAGATCGGGACTGTGACTTCTGGCTCGTTTAGCGCTTGTCTCAGCGCACCGATCAGCATGGGCTATGTGGCCAAGGAGCACAGCAAGGAAGGCACGGAGGTGGTCTTGTCCGTGCGCGGGAAGCAGAGCAAGGCGGTGGTCACCAAGATGCCCTTCGTCGAGACCCGCTACTACCGAGTAGAGTAGAAGATTCCAATCGCTACGATTCTCATTGCTTGTGCCTCTGTTTTCCTTCTGCTTTGGAGATGCGGTGAAAAGCGGAGATCTCGTTCCAGACAAGGCGCGCTGGTACGCATGCATGCTCATGCCATCACGCGCTAGGAGCGCTTCAAGCGCGTCGCGGTCGTTGCGGATGGATCATTGCAGGATCTGTTCGGTGTTCGGCACGAAAAAAGGATTGCGTCCTGGACTTGCGGACGCGGTAGAAAAGACAACGGAGCTGGACCCGTGCGCTCCGGGCTCGGAGCACGCGATGGCCGACGAGTGGAGGCGCCTTCAATGAGCAGCGAAAGGCGTGCGCTGCGAAGCATCGGCAGTAGGTGCTGGAGGCACACGGGGTGCTGTGGGTCTTCGCCGGCCCGTTCTTGGCCATCCGCGTCCCAGACTAGTCTCTCGGACGCTGCCGAGGACCCCGGATGCTTCGGTCTTGGTATAGCCGAAGCCTCAGTCAAGCCACAAGCTGATGAGCTCCAGGCCCTCCCGCCATGCTCGACGACTCTCTTCTTCCGAGACCGGAGGTCCTTGCCCTCGCTCCTGAGGGTCGTTGCCAAGCAAGCTCTGCAACGCCATGATGGTCTCGTTCAGGTCCTGAAGCTCCCTGTCTTTGCCCAGTTCTATCGCCGTCGCTGTGCCAATGCACAGAGTGGAGAGGTTTCCGCAATCGTAAGGATTCGGCAGGACTGGCGAGGCACACAAGGCGACCACGGGAATGATGGTCCTGACGAGGCGTCCTTACCTCTTCGAATCTCTTGGCGAAGCGCGTTGTCCTTCTCTTGGAGCTGCTGTTGCAGCGCCTCGGCGAAGATCTGCTGTCGTTCCAGTTCTTTTGCCAGATCAGTTCTGCGTCTTTCACTGGCTTCCAGGGCAGACGTCAAGCTTTCCACCCGCTGCTGAAGCTTGTTGAGCTGCTCTTGCGCGCCTCTGCGAAGGAGAGGATCAGCCGCTTCGCGACACTTCCGCGCTCTCCACTGTGCGTCGCACCGTCTCTCTTGCCAAAGCTGGTCCTCCAGCACCAGCGCTCTCCAGTAGTACTTCGCGTCGTCCTCCAGCGGCTTCCTGCGCTCTCTTCGCACCGGCACGATCTCTCCGCGCCCGAGGGCCGAGCGCAGCTGAATCGACTCCAGCTGCTTGACGTCCTCCGAGAGCGCCAGCAGCGGCTCTGGTCGCTGCGAGGACGCCGGGAAGGATCGAAGCGGAAGAATGGCCGCGAGGGCCCACAGCGGCGCGAGAATCATCCACGCCAAGCTTGTTTTTGGCGCGAAAAAGGCGGATATTGCGCCAGTGCGTATGCTGCGCAACTTCGCGTAGGTTCCTGTAGAGCAGCGGGATAGTGTGAATTCCAAACTCTGGACTTCTCCTCTTGGACCGAATTGTGACAGCCGGAACTCAGGATGGTGACCTGAAGCTTTGAACTGTCGCGAGACTGTCTTCTGCAATGGATAACATTCAACTTTATCACAAAATATCTTTAGGAAATAGACTAAAAATCACCAATGTATATGTCTTCCCAACGGTAGACCCATCGAAATCGGACGAGGAGAAATTTTCGTCCATGTAGCGAAGAGTCGCAGAGGCGCCGGCGGCTCTTCTTCTTGCTTCCGCGCTCGCTCAAGCCGCGGTCGCGTGCTTGTCTCCAGCGGCCTCACGCTTGTCTCCACGCTGGCTATCGATCCGGGGCGGTCGGTGGACGCGGCGTGTTCTCGCCAGCGACTGCGGCTCTCGGGCGCCGCTTTCGGACCGAGACGGCGGCTAGCATGGCGTCGGCCAAGCGGCAGGCGAAAGGGCGAGAACGGCGCAAGAAGAGCGACGCGCGCACCCTGGAAGCGATCGAGGTAGGAAGTGTCGGAGAAAGTGTTTTGGTCATGGGACCCGAAGCCTGAAGCTCTCGCTGGTGCGTCTGCCTTTCCAGAAGCTGCGCAAGACGCCGCCCGCGTGCTTCCACGTCGTCCTGTCGCACTGGCTGGTGGTGAGCCGGTGAGGAAGCCGTGTCTTGAATCCGCTGCGACGTGAAAATCTCATTTGAGGAAGCATCCCAGGCACGAGCAGCATCTTGGAGCGCATCGAGAGCGCCTGCTAGAGCTTCAGCAAAGGCTCCAGGTGGGTTCGGAAGAATCCAGCACGGCGTATTTGTCTTTGCCTGTGTGGTTCCTCCCAAAGAAGCATAGTAAACCTTCGAATGCGTCCTTTTCTGTCACGAACTGAACCCAGGCTGGGGAGATTACGGACCGACAGATGCGGGCGGCGGTGGGCGTGCTGATCGCCAGGTCGTCGCGGGAGCAAATGGCGCAGGAAGCGACGTCGAACCCGCCGCAGGTGGCGCCCTGGCGCGCCCGCTGGAACCTGGACAACACGCCCAAGGAACGGCAGGTGGAGCCGGGGCAAGTTCTGGGGGACCATTGGTATCGCACGGGCGGCGTGGAGTCCATTCCGTCGTCGATGCACAGCCAGCTGCGCTTCATCCTCTGGGAAGCCTTCTTGAGAGCCACGCACTGCGGCAAGGCGGGCTGCCCCTGTAGACGGGAGCCTGACGCTTCCAACGGAGCCTTGGAGAGCAAAGACGAGAGCGTCCATCGCACCAACCGAGGCGTGGTCGAGCTGCTCTACCAGTGTGGGTGCTCCATTCCCTACCAAGGCGAGAGCAGCGGCGGCGCCGAAAGCGACTTTTGCACCCACCTGAACAGGATGCGGCCGTCGAGGAGCTCCACCAGTACCGCGAGCGAGCTGATGATGGCGGCTTCGAGAGGCGAACCGGCGCGCAACTTCATGAGCGTGGACCGAATGCGAGCGACGGCGGAGAGCGTGTCGATGCCGATGCTCGGACCCGTGTGGGAGACGGGCGCTCCGATCTACAAGTACGAGATCGTCTGTGACGAGTCGCGCTGCGTCTTCGACCTCATGCACGGGCTCTTCAAGATGCTGCACGCCGGGGCGCACCGCGTTCACGAAGACCCGTGGCCGTCAAGCGGGATAGATACCGGCTTCACGAAGTGGCATCGACTTGTCGAGGTCAAAGTCGCGGCGTCCTGCATGAGCATCCGCAGCGCAACGCCACCGGTGTCCTTCCGGGGAGTGGCCGATCCAGAAATAGCGTACCGCTTCGGCATCTTTGATTTTCAGGAGTCGGGGGAGCGGGTGCTTCGCGAGAAGCGGATAGAAGCTGCCCAGCGCGTGTCGGAGTGGTACCACGGCATTCGCTACCGCTCGCAAATAGAAAGCAAGCAGGCGATGGTTGAGGACGATGAGCTCGTCCACACGGGGAGGCGCAGGAAGACACGCTTGACGCAGCGGAGCTCCAGCAGAAGAGCTGCAGCGGACGGCAACGAGCAGAACCAGCAAGCGGCTGTCGAGCAGAAAAGTCCGAACAGCGAGAACGGTCAGGAGGATGCCAGCGGCGAGGGCGGGCAGCCCAGCAGTATGGCGAAGAAGAAGGCACGGAAGCGCAACAAGAGGAAGCAGCAAGTCCGGAGCGCGAGACTCATCCAGCGTTGGTGGCGGGACAGGCGTTCGAAGGTGCAGGCGGCCGCCGCCTCGATCCTCTTTCGATTCCTGCGGAGAACGGGCAAGTTCCGGAGCACTCTTCGAGAGCAGGCGGCATTTCGAATACAGAGGGTGGCGAAGCGCTTCCTGCGGGGTCGCCGGGAGGCAAAGGCCTCTGCCGGCGGGGGTCTAGCCATCCAGCCGGAGGCTCCGCGTGACGAGCGGAAGATGTCTTTGATTCTTCGAGGCGGTATGGGCCGCACCTTCCGCGTGCTGCCCCCGGAGCTTAGCCTGAGCATGGTGTGCCCGCCTTCGCTGCATCTCACCCACGAGATGTTTGACTTTGTCAAGAGCGTGGAGGCCTTCAATGGCAAGGTCGCCAGAGCCAGGAGCAGGATTCTTCAGCAGGTTCGGATGTGCCTGCAGAGGATCTTCCCATGCTCTCAGCTGCATCTCTTCGGGTCTGTGGCTTGCGGCACGGCGCTGCCCTCTTCGGATCTGGACTGCTTCTTCATTCACCTGGACGGGCAGATGGGCATTTGCAACCGAGCTCACATGGGCGACTGGGTCGGCTGTTGCATGGCGCAGTTCTCGCCCATCGCGCAGCTGGAGCTTCTGCAGGAGGAGCTCTATCGGCAGCAGTGGATCACGGACATTGTGCTGGTGCGGTCGGTTGGCATGCCCCTTTTGCGATTCCTAGCGAATCCGTACGCATGGTCCGAAGAAGATGAAGCTGGACTGGTCTCCGTGGCGGTGGACATTAGCTGCGGAATGAGTGCTCGCCATTCCCAGGGAGCTGACACGGTGCTGGTGAATTCGTACGCCGAGACCTTCCCGTCGCTGATCCCGCTGGTGCTCGTGCTCAAGCAGTACCTGAAGGAGCAGCGGCTTTCGGATCCGTTCTCTGGAGGGATCGGATCCTTCGCGTTGATTCTGCTCATCGTGAGGTACCTCCAGGACGAGGAGCGGCCGCGACGGCCGCAGGCTGCCACTTCCGGCACGACGATTTCCGGAAGCGCCGGAGGCATGGGCTCCCGCTTCCAGGAGTTTGACACGATGATCAAGCGGACGCACTACTCGAGCCACTGCGGAGAGCATCTCCTGGGGTTCCTCCACTTCTATGGGTACGAGTTCTCGAAATCGTACCACGGAGTTGACGTGCGAGACGGCGGCCGCTTCTTGCCGATCAGGAGCGACTCCCCCCAGGCCGTGGCCTCCCCGAACAAGGCTCCGACGCCGACGAACAGCGGCAGCTCGAACGGTCTCCACACCTACGGGAAGGTCTTCACCATCGTGAATCCCCTCAACCCGTTGCACAACGTCGCGGCGAGCGCGTTCAACATCAGCGGCGTGTTCGCGGCGTTCCGGAGAGCGGCGGAGACGCTGGATCAGGCCATGCTGGACTACGATGCGGATTCCAACGCGGCGCGGCTGGGGACGCGGAGCTTGAGCCTGAGCCCCACTTCTGCGGTGGCAAAAGCTTCCGGCTCGCCGCAGCGGAACAAGAGTGACAGTCGCCTGTGTGATCGTAGATACGAGGCGGGAGGTTTCCAGGAGGAAGGCGAGGCGGCGCAGGGACCGGCACACACTAGCGGCAGCACGTCTGGCAGGAGTCGTACGGCGAGGCAGCTGCGCAGGGCCACGCCAGCCGACCAGACGCCGATCCTCCTGCGTCGCATTCTGAAGGTGAAATGGGGCGTGAAGTCGAAGCGGCTCCTGCAGCAGAAGCTGTCCGCCGCCTAGCCATGGTGAATGACGTTAGAAGCAGTCTTAGACGAAGAGCCTACGGAGAGTGGGTTCTCCTTCCTTTGCCGCAGCTCCGCCCGCAGCTCCGGCCGCAGCGCAACGTCACACCTTCGCCGTCTCACGTCTTGTTCGTCTTGCCGTGGATGGTCAAAACAAGACAACGTCGAACGAACACGTCAAGCAGATCGTTTCATGTCCTTCTAAATGTATTCAAATATTCCATTGTAACAACTGTATATTTATATGAATTTATAAACATATATTAGCGTTCATTCGATTCTGGAAAATCTGTCCAATATCTGAAACTTTCGACCAGTTCATTGGCCGAGCGCCTATTTTAAAACTAGCATTTCCTCGAATCTAAAATTATTCATGAAAAAGATAAGCTAAGATAAAGAAAGCTCGCAGGCCATTTTCTGCCTTTCTCCAATTTTCGGATTTCTCGCCTTCTCGAACGCGCGTGAACCACAGAGAGGATCTGCCGCCGTTCAATCCGAAGGAGTGCAATTCCAGCCAGCGCCTCTTGCCCCCTGTCACATTTCCGGCTCTCAGGGCAGCGCTGAGGAGATTTGGCTGGCGAAGAGCTTCAGTCTCTTGCGTTGTGCCCTTCGAAACCCTGCTGCGGATCAGCTGAAAGGTGCGCCTGCTGCGAAAGCCCGCGCTTTTTTCAAATCCGGCGCGCGAAACCGTGCGCATTGTGACGCCATCCAGTCGGGAGAGTTGAAGTGTGAGCTGAGGAGAGAAGGGGGCCTTGAGTATCGGAGCGACGCGGCCTAAGCCCACAAGCACGTCCTGCGTTTCTCCACGACTCTCCGGCTGATCTTCGCGGCGATTGCCGAGCGGCGGATCTTTGCGCATCTCCTTGGGAGACGTCCAGAAGGGAAAAAGGTCGAGTCAGAAGCGTATGGAAAGCGGTGCTGAGTGAATAGGAAGGAAAGGGGAGAGACTCGTGGATCTGCATGAAGCCTCGGCTGGCTCAGGTGAAGAGATGCCGGACGATTCACTAACCCGATGTGATGGCGCTGCGCAGAATCATGTCCGTTGCCGGAGTCGACTTGGGGAGCGCCTGGTGCCTCATCGCCACGGCGGCGCGCGGAGGAGTCGACGTGTGCCTGAACGAGGCGAGCGCGCGGAAGAATGCCGCCATGGTCTGCTTCGCCGATGGCCAGCGCCACATTGGCCTGAACGCGGAATCGGTCGTCCGATCCAACTACCTGAGCACGGTGAACAACATGCGCAACATCATCGGCCGCAAGTTTGACGAGGACGATATTCCGATGCAAGCCACCTTCTGCGGAGCGGAGCTCGTGCCTCTTGAAGATGGCTTCGTCGGCGTCAAGGTGAGAAGACCGCCCGCATCCGCCTTCCAGCGCTGTTGTTGCGTCGAAGGAAGAAGAGGGCGCTGACCAGGTGGGGACACTGCGTTTGCACAGGTCCCCTACGGAGACGGAGAGAAGGTTCTGCGGCCGGAGCAGGTCGTTGCCAGCCTGCTGGGGCATCTTCACTCGGTGGCGGCCAACTCCAAGAGCGGCATCGTCCCTCGGTACACGGCCATCGGCATCCCGTCCTACTACACGGACACGCAGCGGCGTGCTCTTCTCAATGCCTGCAAGATCGCGGACGTCAACTGCCTGCAGCTGATCCACGAGTCGACGGCGATCGCCTTGGAGTACGGCATCTTCCGCTCGGCCCGCAAGGAGTTCCCGGAGGACAAGGAAACCAAGGTACCCAGAGGCAGCCCAGTGCGCCCATGTTTGCGCTGGATGGCAATGCTAAGCATCCATGCTACCACCCTATCAAGGTCCTCTTTCTCGACATGGGCGCTTCGGACTTCACGGCCACGGTGGTCGCGTTCCGGAACGGCGAGCTCCGCGTCCTGTCGTCGTGCTCGGACCGGACGCTGGGGGGGCGCCTCTTTGACTTTGCGATTGCGAAGAAGATCTGCGCGGACTTCAAGGACAAGTATAAGAACCTGAGCGGCGACCCGGAGAAGGACAAGAAGACGTTCTACAAAGTTTTGCAGGCGGCCGAGAAGGCGAAGAAGACCATCAGTCCGCATGGCGTCGACGAGGCGCCGATCTACATCGAATTCCTCATGGACGACTACGACTTCAGCGGAGCGCTGAAGCTAGAAGAGTTCAATCGTCTGACCGCGGATCTGATTGAGAGGATCGACGGCCCCATCCAGCAAGCGCTGTCCGAGGCGGGCATCGACTCCCCCGCGGAGCTGGATGCCGTCGAGGTGGTTGGTGGAGCCAGCCGTATCCGGGCCGTGAAGGAGCGCTTCCAGCAGATCATCGGCGATGGCTGCCGCATCACCACGACCATGAACGCGGACGAGACCGTGACGCGCGGCGCTGCCATGGCCTGCGCGCTGCTCGCTCCCGTGGTGCGCTCGATGCCCTTCGACATCAAGGACGTGTACCCGTTTCCCGTGCAGCTGCACATTGAAGGTGGAGCCGAGGCGATGGGCGACGCGAAGGAAGACGATGACGACGAAGACGACGGCGGCGCCGCTCCGGCCTCCTCGGGGTCCGCGGTGCAGAGCCTTTTTGATAGAGGGTTCACCATCGGCGCCACGCGGAAGCTGGTCCTGCGGCGGCAGAGCAGCTTCAATGTGAGCACCACCTATCCGGAGACCGCCCACAGCAACGCGGCGGGAGGCCTTCCGCGGAATGCCAACACCGCCATCGCGCAATTCAGCGTCGCTGGCGTTTCGCAGGAAGGGGGATCGTCCAAGATCAAGGTGTTCTTGGGTACCGACACGAGCGGCATCGTTCGCGTCAAGGAGGCGGTTGCACTAGAGCCCATGCCGGAGGAGGAGAAGCCTGCCGAAGAGCCCGCGAAGGACGGCGAGGAGATGGATGTGGACAAGAAGGAGGGCGAGGACTCCGACGCGAAGGAGAGCGCCCCTGTCAAGAAGCGCAAGTTCAGGCGTCGGGAGTTGCCGGTCACGACGACTGCTCCGGGCTTGACCGCTGCGCAGCTCCAGGAAGCCTGCGAGCTCGAGCAGGCGATGCTTGCGCAAGACGAAGAGCGTCGCCAGACCGCAAATGTAAGTACTCGCGATCGTTCGGGTGGCCTCAAGCAGGGTGGGCCCTTAGGATCATCTTTGCCGATCTTCTTCCGCTTCAGATCAAGAACGATTTGGAGGCATACATCTACGGCCAGCGAGACGCCATCATCGACAGCCTGAAGGAGTACATCACGGCGGAGGAGAAGGAGTCCTTCAACAAGGCCCTGATGGAGATGGAAGACTGGCTCTACGACGACGGCTACGACGCCACGAAGGAGGTGTATCTCGAGAAGCTTGCCGGCCTCAAGAAGCTTGGGGACCCGATCAATGCCCGGCTGTTCGAAAGCCAGAATAGGCAGAAAGCTGCAGACGATCTCAAGTCCGTCATCCAGTCCTTCATGGCCGTCGCAAACTCCACGGAGAGCAAGTATGCTCATCTTGGGGACGATGACAGGAAGACGATCAGGTAGGAGATTCCCATCCTCCGACTTGCTGCCCCCGGTTCATGAAAGACTCAACTTCACCGACCGCAATCTGCGCAGGGATGAGGTGTCCTTGGCGGAGGACTGGCTGCTGGCGGGGCTCAGCAACCAAAGCTCGCTCCCCTTGAATCAGGATCCGGTGATCACCGTCGCGCAGATGCAGGAGCGGGTGCAGAACATCCGGCGGGTGTGCCAGCCGATCGCGTCGAAGCCCAAGCCGAAGCCCAAGCCGGCGGCAAAAGCGGAGCCGGAGCCGGAGCCGGAGCCCGCGAAAGGCGAGAACGGAGACAAGGGTGCGGAAGGCGGGGAGGAGCCCATGGACAGCGACCCCGCCGATGAGAACGCGGGCAACGAGGGGAAGAATGCCGACAATGCAGAAGAGATGGATGTGGAGAAGTAGGTCCGCCCTCCCTCTGCATCGATTTTCTGGCCGAGTCGTCTGAGTGTGAGACTCGAGGACGCCTGTGATGGTCGTACATTTTTGGTCCGCGTAGTCGACGAGGATAGACGGGATGTGGGAATCAG
The DNA here is from genome assembly GCA_019677205.1 of Pinguiococcus pyrenoidosus. NCBI lineage: Eukaryota > Pinguiophyceae > Pinguiochrysidales > Pinguiochrysidaceae > Pinguiococcus > Pinguiococcus pyrenoidosus. The sequence continues at coordinate 5,156 of JAAMXY010000678.1, read as the reverse complement.
ACCTTGCCTACTCACCATGACAGTCTGTCGAGGGCTGAATGGAATGCTTGGGCAACACATCTCAGGAAGCATGTTACTCGCATTCTCCTCCATCACGGCCGTGAAGGTTGTGCAGCCTCCACCTCTGCGTCGCCCTTCGCCTAGTCCCGATACACGGACCCTAAGACAAGGCGGGGATCCGGGAACGTCCGCAACGCGTCAGGAAGTTGAGCCCTCGACACTGTTCCCGGCATGTCGTGGGTGGAGGGCTCGACCAAGGATAGCTGAAAGTGGACGTGCTCCGGCCAGCCTCCATTCTCGGACGGTGGGCCGAACCAGCCGATCACGTCGCCCGCCTTCACCGCTTTCCCCTGGTACTTGAAGTGCAGGCTCTCCTTGCTCAGGTGGCCGAAGAGCATGTACACTGGAAAGCTTTCCTGCGTTCCCGGCACGGTGTACCGATGCTCGGTGACGATCACATGCCCGTAGTCCCCGTGGGCCTCGTTGTAGCCAAAATACTTGATGAACCTAGCGAGCGCAAGGCGCCGTCGTGTAAAAGGTTAGCCTCTCGAGCCAAATCCGAGCAACGATCTTGCTCGGAGAGACGAGGAGCAAATCTGAATGAAACGCGTCGTGTCGGATGCCCTACCCATCATCTGGCGCGTACACCGCCGTTCCCAGGGGCCCGCCGATGTCCACGCCCATGTGAATGTCCCGCACGCCGGTGTAGCCATCGATGTTCGCCTCTCCCGAGAGGAACAGGTCGGTGGAGTACATGCCCGGCCTCCTCTCGTTGTACTTGCCCACGTCATAGCCCTTCTTCTTCCTCCACTTCAACACGCCTGGCAAGCAAAGCAGCGCATTCAGCCCTTGGAGGAAGATCCGGATCGCAGGCAGGATGGACGCCACCTTGGAGAAAGGCTTTGAGGCCCCGGTCTTGCAAGTCGGCGGCACCCACGAAGTCGTTGCCGTCCGGCCCGGCGCTGAAGTCGCGGATGCGGTACTGCCCCGGAGGCGGCAGCTTGACCACGGGGTGGAACTTCACGCGAGACAGGGCAGCCTGGACCTTGTCCAAGCTCGGCACCTCCGAGCCGCCAGCCCGCAAAGCTGCGATTCCCAGGAGCAAAGCCGCCCTGAGGAAGGCGGCGGAAGGGCAGGAGGAGGAAGAGAAGAAAGCCAACGGGTCAGGTAAGGGCTTGCAACTCCTGCCTCTCAGGTGCCTTTTTCTCCGCGAAGACATTTTTTTGTCTCGGTCTTTTCTGACGCCACCAGATTCTTTTTCTTCGCAGCGGCTGTCTGAGCTTCGCCGGGCGGGCCTCTCATGGCCGCCAGCTTGCCCTGGAGAGGGGGTCGCGGGAAACGTACCTCCGGAAGGCCATTGCAGACGGCCGCAGATCCTCCTGACGTCGTCAGGACGCAGGAATGTTCTGGCTCCGTCGCCAAAAAGGGCTATCTGCTTGAGCACGGACGCCGGATCCCACTCTGAAACGCCGCGGGAACGAGAGCACTTGTCGACGGGAATGCGTGTGAGAGCGATCGATACCGTCGGAGAGGGATTTTGTGGCGCCGAGGCCGGCGTCCGGCGTCGCTTGTGGACACTACTAGCGGGTGTGACCATCGGATGCGAACGAATGCGAGAAAACCCAAGGGCACGCAAGCAAATCCGATGGCGCCAGATGACACAAGTGATGACAGAGCCTCCGTTCCAGCTTTCTTTCATTCTTGTCTGGCGTTTTGTCGCTCTCATTCTGCCACGACGGCCTGGGACTGCAAGATGGCCTCTTCGTCCAATCTAGGAAAGACCGGCTGGGGCTTGGGCAGGTCGTTGCCATCTATTCGGCAGCGTTCCTCCTTAATCATGGCCACCGTCGGCGCTTTCACGGCATCCTCCGCCACGCCGAGCTGCCTCAGAACCTTGGCGGCCGCTTCCGGCATGACAGGGTGAATCCCAATGGCGCAGCAGCGCAGCACCTCTAGTAGCGTCCAGATAACAGTCCGAAAGCGCTCCGGATCCGTCTTCCGCAAGGTCCACGGGGCCTGCTCGTCGACGTAGCTATTCCCCTGTCGCAGGATCTCCTCGACCACGCTGCAAGCCTCGTGCAGCTTCAAGGCGTCGTAGCTACCGCGGAGCTTGTCCGGCAGGTCCTGCGCCGCGGCCAGCAGGGCCTTGTCGGCGTCGGCGAGCGCCTCCGGAGCGGGCACTCCCGGCGCCTTCTTGTCGCAGTTCTTGAAGCTCAGCGTCACGGCGCGATTCAGCAAGTTTCCAAAACAGTTTGCAAGAAAGCCGTTGCACGTCACGAGCATCTGCTGGTGGCTGAAGTCCGCGTCGGAGCCAAACGAGGTGGCGCTGAGCAGGAAGTAGCGGGTTGCATCGACGCCGTACGTGTCGATGAGCTCGAAGGGGTTGATCACGTTGCCCAGGCTCTTCGAGATCTTCTCCCCATCCTTGGTCCACCACCCATGCGCGAAGATCTTCTTCGGCGGCGGGATGCCCACGCCCATGAGCATCGCCGGCCAGTACACCGCGTGGAACCTCAGGATGTCCTTGCCCACGATGTGCACCGCGTTCTGCCAGAACGTGCTGTACAGTCCACCCTCCTCCTGCTCGGACTGGGGCCACCCCAGCACCGTCAGGTAGTTCGTCAGCGCGTCGATCCAGACGTACACCACATGCTCGTCGTCGTCGGGAACGGGGACGCCCCAGGAGAAGCTGGTCCTGGACACGCTCAGATCCTTGAGGCCCTCCTTGACAAAGCTGACCACTTCATTTCTCCGCGACGCCGGCTGCAGGAAATCCGGATTGGCCTCGTAGTAGTCCAGCAGAGGCTGCGTAAACTCGGAGAGCTTGAAAAAGTAACTCGGCTCCTTGGCCCGCCACTCCACCACGCTGCCGCTCGGAGCGCGCTTCTCGCCGTCCACTTCGATCAGCTCGGACTCCGTGTAGAACGCCTCGTCGCGGACGCTGTACCAGCCCTCGTAGGTGCCCTTGTAAATGAGGCCCTTCGCCAGCAGGCGCTTCCACATCTCCTGGACAGCTTGCTTGTGCTCCGCCGCCGTGGTGCGCACGAACACGTCGTTGCTCAGGCCGAAGGCCCCCTTGAGCTTCTGGAAACTCTCGCTCACTTCGTCGCAGAACTGCTGCGGCGCGATGCCGCGCTTCTCCGCGCTCTGCTGCACCTTCTCGCCGTGCTCGTCCGTGCCGGTGGCGAAGCGCGTGGGCCGCTGGTCCAGCCTGCTGAACCTCGCCACCGCGTCCGCGGCGATGCTTGTGTATGCGTGGCCCACATGCGGGACGTCGTTCACGTAGAAGATCGGCGTCGTCACGAACCTCGACGCCGAAGTGTCAGCTGACATGCGCAGAGAGCGCCGCAGCTGCGTCAGCTGACGCGGTGCGCGGTTCAGGCGCGCCGCGCCCCAAGCCATGGCGTTTGCGCACGCCATTGCCAAGGCTACGGCTTGGAGAAGTTGCATGCTCTCCGCACCACGAGCTGCGGTGTCTTGGGGATGTGCCTCTTCGCGTGGATCTCCCTCCCTCTGTCTCTCTCTCTCTCTCTCTCTCGCGACTCGGAAAGTTGACTTTTGAGCGGCGCTGTTGGGAAAGCTGTATCACGGGATAATATTGACCGCGAGTGACGCAGACCAATGGAACGCAGCGAATCGGGATCTGACTCAGATCAAAAAGTTGAAAATACATTTTACATTTTTAAAAACCACCAAAGTTGCTAGCAGTATAGAAACTTGGGCGCGTTCGGATGGAAACAAAAATTCATTGTCCAATAGTGTTACAGAGCGAAAGCGTGCAGTATGCGTATAGAAACAAAAACGAGAGAGGCAACAGTATCAGAATTGACCAATGGCAGTATAGTCGGAGAATCCAGCCTTTGGAGTATATGGCCCGATAGCGTAGCAGTTTTCGGAAGCACAAAGGCGGAGTTATACTGCTATGTACCCGCTGTGATTCGTAATACTGATCACGATATTTTCACACTATCCAATCAGTATCTCGCGAAGCGGACATAACTTTGCTATAAAATAGGTCAGGTAGAATGGATAGTGGTGGAAAGCTATGTGGTGGAACTTCGGAGCTCCCATTGGCTGGTGCGTCTAAGCACGACGCAAGTGCCCCCGCTCCGCGCTATGCAGCGTGGGACGCGTCTTTCCGCACGGTGCTCCACTGTGGAGCTTGCGGTAGCCAAGATGAGCCCAAGTCAGTGCGAAGGTGGCGCGCATGTGGCGCACAGCCCCTTGTTGCTGCCGTCTCCGCCCGTCCCCCCCTTCCAAGCCTTCCGCAGCGAACGCCCAGGCCCCTTTTCCTGGTTTCGAAGTCGCAATCGATTCATCATGGAGGACACAGCGCGGGATGTGGTAAGCGGCTTCGGGCCGTTTCGACTGAAGCATCCCGCGCGAGCCGTGGGCGTCACGCACGACGCCCACGGCAACGTGCTCTGCAGCGTCGTAGGGTGCGAAGTCCGATCCCGAAGGAAGGATCAGGTGTGGTGCGGCCGAAGGGTTTGCGCCGCGCACAAGCGGCGCATCAACAAATGGCTTGACAGCGGGGGGGGCGGGGCGAAGAAGCCACCACGGACAGCACGAACAGCACGGACAGCACGGACAGCACGGACAGCACGGACAGCACCTGCAGCGGCCGCAGCAGCCGCCAGCGCGGAGGCGGAGGTCCCCAGCGCGGCGGAGGAAGAGGTTCACACCGCTGAGGAGGACCAGAGCATCGCGGAGGACGAGGCTGTCATCGCGGAGGACAAAAGCATCGCGCAGGACGAAGCCGCCATCGCGGGAGACGAGGCTGCCATCGCGGAGGACGAGGCTGTCATCGCGGAGGACGAGGCTGTCATCGCGGAGGACGAAGCTGTCATCGCGGAGGACGAGGCTGTCAGAGGACGGGGAAGCTGGGAGCAAGAGTACGACACCATCGCGCACTTGGTCACGAATTCAGAGTGCCTTCCAGAAGCTGAGGTCGCCGTCGAAGTCCTTGGACGATCGAGAGGAGGTGGAGGAGACGAAGGAGCGAGAAGCGTCCGCAGCGGAAAGTATCGATGCGCGGCTCGGCCTCCGTGAAGGCCGTGCCATGCCGGTGGCAGCGCGACGCGACGAACAGCGTGTAGTAGATGGGGAACTTGTAGTTCCCATGGTAGCCATGGCTGCTCAACCCGAGGAGAAGG
>JAAMXY010000677.1:12489-22817 GCA_019677205.1 Pinguiococcus pyrenoidosus | reverse complement strand
TGCCGCCGAGGCTTCCTTCTTTTCCCCCATGCGACGTACTAGCGAAGCGCTTCGCTTCGACGCTTTCAATAAAGACAAGGGAAGGCCCCCGAGGCAGCGAACCGACGACGGGATGGCTGCTTCTGCTTATGGGCCGGGCCGGGATTCGGAGAGGGTTGGTCGATCGCTGCGTGTCAGTATATCCAGTTGCTGCTCAAGTCCAGTTGCTGCTCAAGCCCAGTTGCGGACGGCATTGTGAGTGTTCACAGTCGCCCGCAGGACTGCAGCAGACCTTGTGAAGGCGCCACCAGTAGAGTGGCCGAAGAACTCGCAACACCAACGCCCCGGGAAGGCAGACAGGGCAAGGAGCGTTGCGGAGCATGAACACCTTTATTGCTCGCCTCGAAGTCTTGTGTGCCTCCGCGCTCTTGTCGGACGCCTAGCCATCATCCAGCTTTCAGCGGACAGCGCAGCGCCTTTCCCTATGCGGGACAGGATGCTGGGCTTGCCAGGCAGCAGTGCGTGCGCGCGCCCAAGAGCCCTCGGCGCCGGAAACCCAACGGAATCGCACGTCGAGTCGGGATTTCCGTCGCTTCCTTTGCGAATTTCGCGCGCCGTTGCGCTCTCGCGGACAGTGCCGCGCCGCACAAGGCGCGCGTGGCGAACGACCGGTGAGGACCGGTGCGCCAAAGGCCAGAGCACACTGGAATGCGCGCGCACTGGCTCTTCTTGAGCCGACTTGCGTATCCCATTGCGCCCAACTGTGCGAACAGTATTTTCGAAGTTCAGATCCAGATCTATGGCTGGGGATCGCACTCCGTACCTGGTACGTCGGCCGGTGGCCCAGGGATGCGAGGGCTCTTCTGTCCTGCTCGTTGGCGGGCCACCTCGATTCGGAGCTTCGATTCGTGCTCGTGCGACGTTGACGTTTCCGTTTCCCTTTCGACGCCCTCCGCCGCCGCCACCCGTTCCGCTGCGCCATCCGATTTGCTGATCGGACAGGCACGGAGGCATAGGACGGCAGCGTATTCGCCTTCCCGGGTTTCCGACGCAAGGGCTCTCCAAAACATCGTCACGCTATCCGTGACAGGCTGAACTTGCATCCTGGAAGCTGGTCTTGACTGGTCGATTTCGAATCGTTGCGGTGTCGGAATAGCCGGGAGGGTGAAGCCTACTTTGGGAATTCTGGATGGAAGGAGGTGTGTTCGGCCTCGGCCTTCGTATCAGATTGTGTCACCTCTTGATGGCGCAGAGCAAAAAGTGGCAACTTGAACTTGCCTGCGCATCTGCGGCACCGAAAAGCCCCGGTGCTGCAAACAGCCACGAAAGCCCCATTGGCTCCATAGAGTGCATCCGACCACCCTCCACCCAATCAAGCAATCCATCCGCGGAGGGCTCAATCTCGAGATCCACTCGAGCTCCCCAGATGCTTCTCGCTTCAACTCATGGCTTTCCGGGGCTGCCTCTGCTCATGCTGATTGGGTCCATCGCCGCGGATATCCCTGATATCCTGGCGACCGGGCATTTGCGTGAATTGCAAAGGAGGTTTCCTCCTCCCGCTCGTCGTGACGGCTCTTGTCTAGCCGACAAGCTTCCGCCAGTTGTCCAATACGATCCATCCCAGAATTCTTTTGGTTGGATGCAGGAGGAGCTTCGCGCTTTTCGAAACCCATAAGACACCCATGGGTGAACTTCGCTTCTACCCCCTCAAAGTCGCTGTGGCTTGCGTATATGGCTATCGTTCCCAAAGGCCGAATAGCCCTCGGAAACGCATTCTCCAATGAACATGGCTTCCGATTTGTTGGCCGTCACCGCACTTGCCTCACCCCGTTCATACAGTGGCTAAAACATTTGTGAAGCCAGCGTGCGAGCCGCGCAAACTCCGCCTCCGCCGTGCGCCGGCCATGACGCGCTTGCTACGGGCGCTTCTCTGCGGCCTGTGGCTGGCGCGCGCCGCTGGGTCGCCGCTGTGTGTCGTGAACTTTATAAGCGATGGTGAGCTTCCGGTCCGCGCTCCGTTGACGCACTTTGGCTCAAGCGCGGTCGTTCCCCACCGTCTCCCAGGCGAATGCGACGCGAGAAACAATGTGGATGGCTGCAGCTGGGACGGAGGGTGAGCCCCGCGCCTTGCTGGCCATCAGACGACCGCACTCACGCGCCCAACCGCTCGAAGGGATTGCTGTCTCGCCTCCTGCCTCTCGTCCGGATCCGGCGGATGCAACCGGCAATTCGACTGCCGCGATCCGCAGTGGGCCGACTGCGGCGGTCCTCTGGAATGGCTCGGTGATGGTGCGTGCGCTTGGGAACCTGTCTTCTCCCGCGCGAGGAGGCTCAGAAGTCCCTGAGCGCCGCGGCCTTCCCAACGTCCTCTAGGCTTTTGCGACCGTAGTCTCAATGTTCAGTCGTGCAACTACGACGCCGGCGACTGCTGCTCCGAAACATGCACCGAATCGGCGCAGAGCAGGTGCGGGAGTGGCGGCTTCGACTGCCGGGACCCACAGTATGCGTCGCTGGAGCCCACGTCGGCGCCAACGCAGCGGAGCAGCTCGTGTGAACCAGCCACCGTTGGCGACGGTACGCACGAGCCGATGCGACCTCACAACCGGACGAGGCCCACCGTCGCGCTGAGTCTGGCTCGCTCTTTTCTTCAGGCGCATGCGACCCGAGCAACAATAACTTCCACTGCGACTGGGACGGCGGGTAAGAGCGATATCGTTTCCCCAACTGGGAAAGCGTTCGAGGGCCCGCGGTCTGAGTGTCTTTGGTCGACCTTGTGACTCGTTCTTAGGGATTGCTGTACGATGTCGTGCGTCTCGGGAGCGTACGACTGTGGGGATGTCGGCTACAACTGCCTGGACCCGGCCGGCATGTGCACCGAACCGGGCCACGCCACGGAACCGCAAACGGGGGAATGCATCCCGTGCGCAGCAGGAACCTACGACTCCATGGGCAACTCCACTGGAACACGAGCTCCCTGGGCCTGCAGGTCATGCCCGGTGGGCACGTTCGCCAGCAACGCGTCCATCACGGGAGCGACGTCGGAGGAAGAGGGGTGCGGCGAGAACTGCGCGGCGCCCATTGGCGAGTTCTGGATACCAACGGAGACGGTTGGCTCGAGGAGCTATTCAGAAGCTTGCGAGCCCGTCTGCGAAGCCGGGTCCTATCGCGGGGAGGACACGGCATTCTACTGGATCCAGTCATTCACGTATGACGAAGCAGAAGCCTCGCGCCGCGTAGACATTCCCGCGGGCGGCGTCGCGGTGATCAGCCCGGACGGAAGGCATCTGTACCTGGTGGCGGGCGACGGCAGTGGACTGCTTTTCTTCGCAATCGGCGAGGAGCTCGAGTTCATTGGAGAAGCCGTACCAGGCTACCAGTACGACGACATTCCATACGGCGTCCTCACCGGCGTACAGACCATGGTGCTTAGCGCAGACGGAAAGCATCTCTACGTGGCCGCAACGCCCTACAACGACGGCTGTGTCATGCTCTTTCACCGGGATATCGAGGCGGGCACACTGTACTATCAGGGCTGCGTCAAAGACGGGCTCGGAACCGAAGGGACCTTCGTGGACGGGCTGGAAGGCCTCGCTGGCCTGGCCATGAGCCCCTGCGGCAGCCACGTGTACGTGCCGGCACTGCACGAGGATGCCATCTCCACGTTTGAGAGGGATCCTCACACGGGCGATCTGCGGTACGAGGGCACCGTGCGAAATGGTGACGCCACCGCGCAGGGGGTGATCGACGGGCTGGAAGAGGTCTTTGACGTCGCCGTCGCTCCGGACGGCCGACACCTCTACGCTTTGTCGGGCTCATCCCTGACTCTGACCACCTTCGCCCGCAACGAGACCACTGCTGCTCTGGACTTTCAAGGGACGTATCGGAACGCGTCTCGCAGCCGCGCCCGGAAGCTGTTGATTGGCCCTTCCGGAAGATTCGTGTTCGTTTGCCTTCTCGGAGAGCAAGAAGTTGGTGAGCTTGTGGTCTTCGCGCGGGACGCACGCAGTGGTCAGCTAGCACCCCTCAGCGTCCTAGAAGACTTCGAGGCGCAGCTTCCTGGCCCTGGCCTTGGCTCCGGCTCCGACTCCGACTCCGACTCCGCCTCCGCCTCCGCCGTGGATCACGTTGTCGTTGCCGATGCAGCCACGGGGTACCTGCAGACCATCTATGCTGTGGTGGCTACAACCGACGAGCGACTGCTGCTTGTGAGCGCGAAAGTGGTGCTCACGGACGACGGTGCGAGTCGAAGCGCGAATGTCATCTACGTTGTGTCCGTCAACCAGGAGTCGGGCGCGCTGTCGATCGTGTCACGCTTCTCGGATGAACGGCAGGGGCACGCCGACGGGGACGCGGACGCGGACCTATCGCGCGGTAGCATCCTCCTGAATCCAACGGCAGACGAAGTATACGTGACTCCGTTCATGAACGGCTTGTCAAAGTTTACGCACTCCTCGGTGCCCACGAAGCTGATTCTCAGCGACACGCTTGTGAGCAGAAGCGCCTCGGAGCTCCCGGAGGCCGCGTTGAAGGGCGCCCGCGGTGTGGCAGTAACACCGTGCGGGAGACATGCCTACCTGCTGGCCTTGACCTCTTCGTCCCTCTCTGCCTTTAAGAGGGACAGCAGGGGAGAGCTGTCGTTCCTCGGAATCGTGTCCGCTGCGGAAAGCTCCGTCGACGAGCTCAGCGGTCCACGAGCCTTGGCCGTCAGTCCGGACGGGAGGCATGTCTACGTCGTCGCCTATCCCGAGTCTGCAACGGGGGGCGAAGGTTCCGTACTCGTGTTCTCGCGCGACAAGAGAAGTGGACAAGTCAGCTTCTCCTCCGCGCTCTCCGAAGGTGACCAGAGCAACGGACAGACCGTCCGTGGGCTGGCGGGCGCGGGGGCCCTCGCAGTCAGCCCGGACAGCAAGCATGTCTACGTGGCTTCGTCGCAGCCGGGCGGTGTCTCTGCGTTCGCAAGGGACTCGAACACCGGCGCCCTATCCTTCGTCGACGCCATCCAGGACGGGGACGAGCTCGCTGGCGCCAGAGTCGACGGGCTGGGAAGCGCTAGCAGCATTGCAATCAGCTCCGATGGCCTTCACGTCTACGTGGCCGCCCCCGATGACGACGCCGTCTCCTTCTTCACGCGCGATCTTTCGACCGGCATGCTGGCCTTCCTTGGCTTCCTCCGGAATGGGAATCAAGGCCCCGGCGGAGAGACGGCGCGCGGCCTGGCCGGTGCACAGAGTCTCGCCGCAAGCCTCGATGGCAAGCATGTGTACGTCGCCGCCCCGGGAGACAACGCGATCTGCGTTCTTGGTCGGGACGCCAACAGCGGCAGCCTGTCGTACCTGACGTCGATTCACGACGGAGACAACTTTGACACTAGCGAGTATGTCGTCGGCCTCCGCTCCGTCGGCGCCGTTGCTATCAGCCCGGACGGATCGCACGTCTATACTGCCGCTTGCCGGAACAATGCTGGAGTCGTCTTCACGAGAGATGACGACAGCGGCAATCTGATGTACACCACGGCCCAGTACGGTGGATCGCCAAGCAGGCCCGGTGAAGCCTGCTACTGGGGCATCTCGGTGAGCCAGGATAATCGACAGGTATACTACACCGATCCGGCTCACGACACCCTCGCGGTGCTGGGCACGTTCGGAGAGTGCACGTCCTGCCCGGCAGGCTCCTTCTGCGAAGAAGGTCGCACCACGAAAGAGCTGTGTCCTGCGGGGAAGTACCAGTCCGCGGTGGGAGAGGCTTGCTGCAGACCCTGCGACGAAGGTCGCTTCCAAGGACAAGCTGGAGGCGTTTCCTGCAGTACCTGTGAGATTGGGTCCTTCGCTCCCATGTCGGCTACCGAGTGCACCACCTGCCCGAATGGAACCTACAGTGACCATCTGTATATCGGGGCCGAGAGCGAGTGCAAAGCGTGCAGCCCGGGCCGCATCGCCGCGGTGCTCCACGGGGCGACTTCCGTTTCCTGCGAGCTGTGTCCGTCTGGGCGCTACTCCAACGAAGACCTCACGGAATGCCTTGCCTGCCCGCAAGGACGCTACAGCGCAAGCACGGGCCTCCGCAGCACCGACGACTGTCTTTCTTGTCCGCCGGGGCGGCACGGGCTGACCGGTGTGGAAAACGCCACCTCACAAGAGCAGAGCTGCGAAGACTGCCCCGGCGGCCGATTCCGTGGGTTTGGACAGAGCGAGTGCCTCGCGTGCCCTCCCGGTCGCATTTCCGAGCCAGGCTCGGCGGAATGCGCACTCTGCCCGAATGGGCAGCACAGCGACGAATCAGGAACGGCCTGTCGTGACTGCGACGACGGGCATTTCTGTGTGGGTGGCAGCGAGACCGTGTGCCCCGCGAACGCCCTCCCTTCCGACGACCAGACGTATTGCGTCGAATGCATCGGCTGCCCCGCGGGAACGTTCCTAAAGCAATCCTGCTCGGAAAGCGACAATTCGTCGGGGAGAATCTGTGCAAGCTGCGTCGCCGGGAGATACCAGGCGGAGGTGACGCACTTCGAGCGGGAGTGCCACCAATGCCCGCCGAACGCATTCTGCGAGAGGGGCGCTGCTCGTCCGGGCCTCTGCAGCACTGGAACGTACCTGCTGCCCTCGGTGCGGGATGCCCTCGTCGCGAGGAACGTCGCAGACGGGCAGCTCTTCGAAGAGCAGGCCTGTGCGGGATGCAAGACCGGGATGCAGTGCCGCAAAAGGGGCCTGCGTTTGGAGAGCGTGGCCCTGGACAAGGGCTTCTACCGAGCGGGCCCCATGTCCGAAGAGGTCCTGAGCTGTCCCAACAGGGATGCTTGCATCGGAGGGAACGCAACGGGAGATGCCTTGTGCGACGCTGGGCACGAGGGACCGTACTGCAGCGTTTGCGAGTCAGGCTATTTCAGGACTCCCACGGACGAGTGCCTAGGGTGCCACAGCCTCGATGCGACAGTCTCGCTCGTGGGCGCGTGCTTCGTGTTTCTGGTCGTTCTGCTTTATGTCTGCCTGAGCCGTGCGTACAGACCCGCCAATGTGGACTCCTGGGAGGCGGACCAGCTTGAGGACGCGGGCCGAGCTGTGCACGAGATGGAGCTGGCCTTGACAGAAAGAGTCAGCTCTTTCGACCAGCCGCTACCGCTGTCGCCGCTGCCGCTGTCGCCGCGGCCACCACCGCCGCCGCCGCCGCCGCCGCCGCCGTTGGTTGGCGCCTTTAGCGTCGCGGACATGACACAGACAGAAGATGCGGTCAATGCCTTCCTCTCAGCCAAGACGAGGCTACGCATTGCGCTCAGCCTCGTCCAGCTGGAGCTACTGTCGGTCGTGTCCTTTGATCTGGCAAGGCCGTCGATGTTCAGAAGGCTTGTCAGTTTCTTCGATGTGCTGCGGCTCCGCTTCGCTTCTGGGGTCACTGGCGCTTGTGTGGCGGGCGCGATGGACTTCAGCTTCACCTTCTACCACGAGCTCGTGTTCGTGACAACGATCCCGCTGCTCTGCGTGTTTCTCCTGCTTGCCTACAAGGCCTGCGTCGACTCGCCGAGGCGGTGGCTTCAGGTGGACTACGCATGTTTGGTGGTCACCTTCCTCGCAGTAGCGCCGGTCACGAGTGTGCTCCTCGATACGTTCCTATGTGAGACGATCGAGACGGAGGTCGAAGGCGAAGAGCAGTCGTATCTCATGGCAGACTATTCGCTTCGTTGCGGAACTCCCGTGCACAACCGCTTCATCGTGTACGCAGCTGTCATGATCCTTGCCTATCCGGTCGGCATTCCTTTGCTCTACGCGTGGCTGCTGCTTCGGCCAGCCAAGCCGCCGCTGAAGCTCTCGGTTTCGCAAATTCTTATGTGGATGCGACGACTCCGGAGCGACTTCAAGGTTTCCCCGAGCAAGAACCATCGCACTTACTCGATGGCCCGGCCCGGCGAAGATCAGCGTGACCTGCTGGCGTATGCCATGCCGGACTTGCTGGAGACCGCAGCGGACGACTACGAGTACCGGCGCAAGTCTAGAAAGCGCGAGCGTCCGCAACGCAGCTTCTTCGGGACGCGATTCCTTGTCGAGCTTTGGCACCGCGTGACGCTGGGTGGCCTGCGGCGCGATCGGCTCTTCTGGTCTGCAGGGGAGCGCAGGAGCCCGCGGCCTGAGAACTTCACGCAGATCGCGGAGCAGATGAAACATCATGTCGCTCAGTCGTCCTTCCTGACCGAGCCCTATCAGGCTTCGTACTTTTACTTCGAGTTCATCGAGTGCGCCCGACGCCTCTCTGTCCCCGTCCTGTCGGCAAGCTTCGACCGTCGACGTGACTTCTCGTCTGTTGCGCAGCTTCTCGCGTCCGTGGTCTTCCTGGTGATCTACCTCACCGTGCGGCCGTTCCGCGTCTCGGCAGACAGCTTGGTCGCCATCGTCTCGCAGTGCGCCGTCTGTGGGATCTTCCTTGCGGATGTGGCGGAGCGATCCTCGGCGAAGTATCACAAGGATCGCATTGCCGAAGAGCATCACGACATAATTCTTCTTGTGCTGAACGTTTTCGTTTCGGCAGCAGTCCTCGTTGCGCTGCTCCAATTTGTTTGGCGTCGGAGTTCGAGAAGCACACAAGGCCGGAAAGGCAGCCCCTTCCCGATGACCGTCGTGAGCTCAAGGAGCCCCACCGAGAACCCCTCGGAAGCGAAAATCTAGTAGTGGAGAGAGTGAGACCAAGTGTTGTTGATGAAGAAGAGCGATCGCATAATCCGGCTGCAATGTGGATCTCGCAGGAACCGGATCGCTCCTAAGGAGGATAGCGCTTTTTGTCGCGGCGGAACACGCGCGTTTGTACTGAGGCATTGAATGTTTTGGGACCGGAGTGTGACACGGCTTGTGGTTACTCTTCTCTTCGTTGTCTAGGTGTCGTCTTTGTGTTCTGGTCTTCGTGTCGGAGTTGTGCAGAGCAGTGGCGTCAGACGTCAGAGAAATTGTCTTAGAATCTTCTAGATACGGAAAGTTCTGTACAAAGATTAGGTTTGTATCTACATCGTGTCTGCTGCTGTCTACCTTTTACATCGCAGTTGTTTTCCCTTGTCGAATGCTTCGTTATGGACAGCTGGCCGGCCAGAACTTGTTCAGACCCTCTGAACGTGACTCTGGCGCTACTTATGTACACCCTTGCATTCTATCGCTACCCTAGCTATCAATCTACACCTTTTCAACAATCTTGCGGCGGATACCAACGTTGGGGCTGTCTTCATCGGGCGGTGAGCGGCGCGGGGGAAAGTCCGGCACGTCCACCTTGGTCTCGGTCTTGGGGGTCTTCTCTTTTCCGCGGGTTGCCACGCGCGTCTTGGTGGCAACACGCACGGGGCGGCGGCGCTCTGGCTCTGGCAGAGGCTGCAGGGCGGGTTCGGGATCGAAGTCGACATCGGCGAAGATGCGTTTGAAGCTGAGCGCATTCAGGTCCGCGAAGGAGGAGATCGTCATGTCGGCAAGGTGCAGCTCGTAGCGGGCATAGCCACCGATGACGCAGACCACGCGCATGCCGGCCTCGTGGGCCGCCATGGCTCCCGCCGGCGTCAGCTCGAAGACGAGGCACCGCTCCGGAGCCGCCTCGAGCTTGTAGGCGGCGCCGAGGAGGGCCTGCTGGTCGCGGTCGTGCTTGTCTTCCGGCGTGATCAGCGCCTTGGGCACATGCGTGATGCCCGCTAAGTCTAGCGTCTTGATGGTGGCGTCCCGCTTGAGGGAGCTCACGACGGCCACCTGGCACTCGCCCTCGCGAAGCGTCTCCAGCAGTTCCACGGTCTCCGGCTGGATGATCCCGTTCAACCCCTGCCGCGAGGGCAGGGGCACGCTCTCCAAGTCCTTCAGGAACTCGGTATGTACATTGTCGAACTCCTCGCGAAAGACCTCGGCGGCCTGCTGCGCCACGTTCCAGTCGAAGGTCCAGTAGAACTCCTCCATGATGGCCCGCTCCGGCAGCATCGTGAGCGAGCAGGACACCTCCTCCTCCGTCAGCTGGCGCCACATGAAGCGGTCGGCCACGCGGCTCCACGCCTGCTTGTGCACGCTGGACAAGTCTACCAGGGTCTCTAAGCGGAAGATGGCGGCGAAGCCCGCCAGCGGCTTGACCGTTTCCCGCAGTCGGTCGGCGCCAGCCGTGCGGAAGAGGTCGTTCAGCAGCTCCGGGTCCAGCTCTCCCTCTCGCTGGAGCGGACTTCTGGCCCCCGCGTCGCGCTCTTTCCAGGGCACAAACTCCTGCTGATCCGTGAAACCGAACTTGGCGGGTTCAAAGCGCCGCTGAGCGGCTGGCGCGGCGCTGCGGAAGGGACTGGCCACAAACGCGCTGGTCGCCGCGAGGCCACAAAAGCTGAGAAGCGCCACCGGAGCCTTCATGTCTAGTCGCTG
>JAAMXY010000677.1:0-12410 GCA_019677205.1 Pinguiococcus pyrenoidosus | reverse complement strand
CGGGCGCGGCGAAGGACTCTCAAAATGGACGCGGAAGCCTGTCGCTCGTCGTCGCTGAGTCACTTGGCCGGCAGTGCGCGCTGGGGGAGTCCGAGAAGTGGGGCGCCGCGGGAAACACGAAGACGCGCTCTGCTCTTCGGAAGCGGAGGGGAACGTTCAAATGGCTTCGTGGTCTGCCACCATCAACCATTCGCGCGCCTCGCGCCTGTAACCGTCGCGTTTCCGTGTGGATATGGGCCAATGGCTACGGCGCGTTCCAGCAGCTGCTTGTGCACACGCCGGCGGATCAAGTTCGGAGAGCTTCGTCAGGCTTCCGTCAAGCCGCGCGGCCAATGAAGTGGCGCCAGCTGCCTTGGCGCCAGCCAACGCAGCGCGTCAGACCACAGCAGAAGACGCAGTTCTGAACTTTCCGTTGGTTCCAGGCATCTTGTACAGCGCGTGCAGGGGCAGCTGCCTTGCCACGGATTGGTTCCCGCCAGCAAAACTTCAATGCGTGTTTGGTCCACTCAATGCGCTTTCACGTGGCGTCACGAGCTTATTAACAGTTATCACAGAGTGAATTGCGCGGAGCGTTTCGCCCGCTCTCTTTTCTCAATTTGTGTCAGCTGATTCTGACAACGTGCACTAGCGATAGTTGCCGGCCTTTGTCGATCTGTGCGTTCGCACCGCCTCTCTTGTTTGTATTCTTCGCACCTTCACTTTCGCTTCACGTCCGTCTTTTCCCGCCCTTTCTGCTACGAATTCCTGAACTGCAACTCTGAACTAGGAGGGCCAGACGGATGCCTGCCGCGCACCATGGCGTTCATACAGTCACCCGACTGCACGGAGCTGCATTCACGCCGCACGGCAAAAGGCCGAGCGGGAGAACGCAGGCTCTCGCGATCCGTGCGGCCATGGCGCGGCGAAGGAGGCGATCGCGCCTCGCTGTTTGCTGTGGATTCCTGCTGCTGCTCGGCAGCAGCGACGCGGCCGCACCGATCCGCGGCGCCATCGTGGACTTCCAAGTCGCTCTGAATGACGGGGTCTTCGAGCTGCAGGATGTCGTGCGGCAGATGCCTTTGGAGCCCATCTCGGGAGAGCCTTCCATCGACATCGGCCCCACGAAAGTGAAGAAGTGGGCGATGGTTGAGGCGCCGGAGCTGCCCAGCATTGACATCCCTTTTCCCTTCATCGAGATGGCCGAGGCGACGCACCTCTACGTGGTCCAGTCGGGCATGGTCCAGCACAACGAGGATCAGTGGACGCTGTACTTCTCCGGCGTCGCGGGCCCGCCGCCGGAGGACCCCGAGAAGCCGCCGGAGCCCTTCTTCTCCAGCATCGTCGGCCCGGGGGCGCAGTCGTGTCCTTTCTGTTACATTCGCTACGAGACGGACAACGTCCTCGGGCTGTATCTGTCCAACGCCATCTGGAGGAAGCCGCTGCCGCATTCGATCTTCCAGCCTCACTGGCTCACGATCTCGCGGAATGCCAGCGCCTTGTCCATCTACCAGAACGGGGACCTCGTCGACAACGTGGACTTGTCGATCGGCTCCTTCGATCTCTTTCGGCACCGAGTGCAGGCCTGGTACGACGCAGAGGGCCGGTGGAGCCGAGTGCGCGTGCACAGATTGGCAGCCTCGGGCGTCGTGCTCTCACCCGACGAGGCCGGAGCCCTGCCGGTGATGCCGCCGTCCAGCCCGCCGACCAGCGCGCCGACGGAGCGGGTGCCCACGGGCCTGGAGGCGTGGATCCTCGTCATCACTGCCTATGGCTGGGCCTGCCTGGGACTCGCCGCGATGGAGATCCTCGTGTTTCTGGTATGCGTCGTCCGGAACCCGTGCAGCAGTGACTCGTTCTTCTTCACCACGCTGCTCTTGGCGAGCAGCGCGTACGATAACGTGGTCGTTGCCGTGGGCGCCATCGTCGGGGAGGGCGAGACGCTGACCAACTTGTCGTACGCGCGCTTCTTCGCGCACCGGGGCCTGCTCTCCTTTCTGATCGTCGTCAGCATCGGCATGGCGGCGACCGCGGGGTTTCGAAAGGCCAGCGGGAGGTGGCCGATGGTGCTCGCCTACTTGGCGAGCATCATCGTGTACGAGGGGTTCATGCCGCCCTTGGCGCTGCAGCTGCGGCCGGAGTGGTTCCTGGGCACGCTGCGGCTGGTTCCGAGCAACGTGTACGGCGCCTTCGTCGAGAGCCTGCTGGTGTTTTTGTTCGTCGCGGTGGTCTTCGCAGTGATGCGAGTCCACACCGGCGAAATTCTGCCGCTGCTCGGCAGCCTGGCAGCACTGGTGGGTGCGCTGGTGCCTTCGTCCGTGGCAGGGACGCTGCCCGGGAGCGTGGGGGAAGCGCTCCTCTACTTCGGGATCCTGACGTCCAAGTATCTGTACGGCCCGCGGCAGCGCCGCGACGAGGAGCTGCCCCTGCTTGGCTTTGATGGATGAACGAAGGCGGGAGGGGGATAGGAGGCAAGCGCCAAAGTGCAAGAGTGAACGACGAAGACAGCAACCGCATAAATGCGCAACGCCGCCAGGGGCCGGGGCCGACTCCGAAATCCGCGATCCGAAATTCCATGTTGCACACATACCTGCGGGCCCAAGAGTCTCTTCAGCTTCTCAACCAATCACGAGCCCTGATCCTCTTGAGGCGGCGTCATCTTCCACCCTCTATTTGCCCATGCCACAGCCTCCCAAAGCCCGATCGCGTGCGTATTTCAAGCCCCGTTCAAGTTGCAGTTGCTTTTGGCGCCCATTCTCGTTTGAAAGCGGATCGCGCGCCACAGCGCTCCTCGCGACTTCTCGTTCCGGAGAAAGAACTCGGAGGCGCACGTGAGGCGCTCCAGCACGCGCGCGGCGCTCAGACTCGAGTCGGAGCTGCGGACCCGCTTGTGGCGCCTTGGCGCGCAGAAGTTGCCCTTCATCCCGATGCGCCTTTGACGGCTGTCGCGCACACCACCGTCGAAGCCCTCTTGCTCTTGTTGAGAGACTGATAGACGAGAGACTTCGCCCGCTCGGACCGGAACACCAGCATCCGCGGCCGCCGCTCCGAAAGATACACATGCGGACGCACCTCGTCTTCGCGTGCTGCGCGCTCGTCGCCGGCGGCGCCGGCGCTCTGTCGGCGCTGAAGAGCTCCGTGGTGGATTTCCAGGTGCAGGAGCACGGAGGGCTCCAGTTCCTCGAGGATGTCGTCAAGCGATATGACGTGGAGCCCGTCGCGGGAGAAATGACCGAAGAGACCCCGGACGAGTGGCCGCTCGCTGCTTCGCCGGCCTCGTCGCTGGAGGCATCGCCGATTCCATTTCTTCAACTCGGACCAGACGCTCGCCTGCGCGGAGTGCAGGATGACGCCGCTCTGCTGGATCTGCAGGACTGGACCCTCTTCTTCGCCGGCCAGGCTTCCTCGACGCTGGACGTGGACCGCCACTACGGGATGCTCCTGGGACCGGGCTCCGCCGGCTGCGAGCGCTGCTTCGTGCGCTACGAGCCCGGGAACCGCCTCGGCATCTACTTGCCAGGCGCGATGCTGAGGGAGGAACTGCCCTACACGGTCACCGAGCCCCACACCTTGATGATCACCAAGGACAACGACGTGATCTCGGCCTTCCAGAACGGGGAACTGGTTGGGCGCGTTGGACTGCGGAGTAGCGCCCTCGCTAGGGTCCCGGACCGGCACCAGGCCTGGGCCGACGCAGAGGGAAAGCTTCACCGCGTGTTGGTGAACCGCGTGGCGGCATCGAATCGGGTCTTGGATGTCCCCGACGCCCCGCCGCCGGATGCCGCCCTCCCCCCTCGCAGGCGGCGGCGGAGGAGGCGGCGGCGCCCGCCCGCAGTGGAGATCAGCATTCCCGTGGCGCCAGCTCCGGAGGAGCCGATACCCGAGGAGCCCCTCACCGACCCTCCGGTGCCGGACCCGACGCCGGCACCGGTTGCGGCGCCGGATCCCGAGCCCGTAGACCCGGAGCCCGTGGACCCCGAGCCCGTGGACCCGGAGCCCGTGGACCCGGAGCCTGCCCCGGTCTTGCCGCCGCATCGCCGCAGGAGACGCAGAAGGCGGACCCGGGCCCCGACGAAGATGCCCACGCCGGAGCCCACGAGCCAGCCGCCTACGATGTACCCGACCAAGCATCCGACGGAGGAACCCACGCCAGAGCCGACGAAGGCGCCGACCGAGAAGCCGACGCACAAACCGACGGTCTACGGATGGGACCAGATGACCTACGCCCTGGGCCCGTACGTCCGGCCTGCCGACGCGGTGGTGCCTGGTGACAACCTCGGCCCCGCCTGCTCTGACACTTTTGGCGACGGCTGGCTCCCCGCGCTGCCGCGCAACGCGGAAGACAATGAGAAGGCCATGCGCACCTGCGGACTGAACACTTGGCTCGGCCTGACCGATCGGGACGAGAAAGGCCTCTGGAGGGATGTGATCAGCCACGAGCTCATCTTCGTGGAGTCCGACAAAACCAACAACCAGGTCGCGAGGGCGAAAGGCTTCCAGAACTTCACGTCGGCCTCCGTCCACGCCAAGATCGAGGACGCGGATCAGTACGCGGATGTCCAGCGCTTCGGGCAGATCTGGCAGCGCCAAGGGCACCATCCTGCTTGGCAAAGATCGCCGGGCACGTGGATGCAGCGCGTGTGCTGCGAGCACCAGGGCCTGCTCGCGCCGGGCGAGGACGCGTCCGCGAGCCCGACATCCCAGGTCGTGTCCGCTCCGACCGTGCCGGGATCCGGAGCTGCCGTTGGGAGCCCGAGTGCCCTCGGAGGAGTCCACCCGGGCTTCTGGAGCAGCGTGGGGCGCATCAGCGTCTACGGCTGGTTCTGCATCGTGCTGGCGTTGCTGGAGTTCGCGCTCTTCGTCCTTTGCGTGCTTCGAGGGCCGCTGCTCAGCGACGCCATGTTCCTCACCACCCTGTTCTTGCTGACGAGCAGCTTCGACAGCTTCATCATCGGAATCGGCAGCGTCTTCGACGGCGGGACCAAGCTGACGACGCTGTCGTACGTGAGGTTCTACGCGCACCGGTCGCTCATACCCTTCCTCATTGTGGTCGGCGTCCGGATGGCCAGGAACTCGGGAGTGCAGCTCGCGGCGCATCGGTTCACGATGCTGGTCGTGTACATTTTCTGCCTCCTGATGTACGAAGGCTTCATGACCCCGCCTGGCCTGCAGCTCAAGACCGAGACCTTTGCCGGCACGGTGCGGCTGGTTCCCGTGCGCAGCGTGGAGTATCTCGTGGAGACGATCCTTACCTTGGTGATCCTAATGATCGTCTTCGCCTTCGTTCGGCTCCAGACGGGGGAGTACCTGCCGTTCGCAGGAAGCGTTGCCGCCTTCATCGGCATCCTGATCCCGACCACGGTGGCAGGAACCCTGCCACGCGACATTGGGCAGGCCCTTTTGTACCTGGGAACTCTCACTTCCGAGTATCTCTTCACTACGCGCCGGCTCAGAGCAGAGGAGCAGCCGCTGCTTGGCTAGGCGGCCTGCAGGGAGAAGTCGAGAAGCGACAGCGGGACGCCTCAGCTTGGCCGATACTATAGAATCAGATTGCATCATTATACAGGAGACCGATGGGTACGGAAGAGTCAGCGCGGTGGGACTGAAGCGCTCAGGAGGCTTCACTCGATGCGTTGGGGGGATGTGAACTTGGAGCAATAGGACGAGTTGGGACGCGGCGGTATCCTCACTTTGCTTGTCAAATCCGACACACTTCTCTAGGGCAGCATCGACAACGGGATGCTCACGCATGAACAGTTACATCCCTTTAGGGAATGGGGACTCGGGCGCCCGGCTCTTTCGTCCACAGAACGATACTGGTGGGGGCCAGAAGAGCTGGGTGCTCGAGCTGCGTTTCTGCAAGGCGTTAGTTAAATGTAGGCTGCTTTGCCAAAAGAACTGCTTATTTTGATCGGGAGACCGTCGCCAGCCTCTCTGGATCCTCGATTCGGGCGCGCTGCAGTTCGCTTCCTCTACTCGCCCTCATCACTTTCTCCGTACGCCTTCTTCCTTTTCCTCTTCTTCTTCCCAGTGGCAGCTTGCTCTGAAGTGAGACCTGGGCGACTTCGGTCGTGCCCAGCGAGGCCTCCCTCGTCCCCGTCCCACCCGGTGAGTTCCGCCTCTTGGAAGTAGTCATCCTCCCCTCCCGTCATGCTATATCCCGACTTGGCGGAGCTCTGGAAGGCGCTTCGGCCCGCGGCCGCCTCGCTGCCGTCCATTTGGCCCATCTTGGCCATTCTGTGGATGTACTGCGCCAGCTCCTTCTTATCGGGTCCCTGTGCCGAGAAGCTGTCCGCCTCCTCCTTCTCAAGCTCGTGCTCTCTTCTCGACTTTACACGCAGGTTTGCAAAGACGCCCCCTGCAGCGTTGCCGGAAGCTGTTGCGGATTCAGGCATTGCTGCTGCTTTAGCTTCTCTCTCCGCCTTTGTCTGGGCATCTATCTTCCGTCGCACGCGCCGTTCCCATTCTTCATCCTCACCCTCATCCTCACCCTCACCCTCATCCTGATCATCGTCCTCCTCATCGTCGTCCTCATCAAAAGTCACTGCTGTTGTCTTTCTGCCGTCCACTTCCTTGGCGGCCGGCTTCTCCTCATCTTTCGCCACTTCCACCGTCGCCTCCTTCCCTTCTTGAGCCTTGGCTTGCTCCGCCTCCAAGGCGGCAATGGCGTCACTCGGATCGTATGCTCCAATGTCGTCGTAGATATCAAAGTCCAGAGCAGCCTTGGCCCGCGGCTCAGCGTCCACGGTGGATGCCGTTGCTGCCTTCTCTTCCCCATCCGCCGTCCCGTTGCCCCTGTGCTTCCCGCGGCGAAGCTTCTTGGCTTTCGAGCTCGGCTTCAGAGCTTCCTGCAGCTCCTCCACCAGGGACTCTTCCATCGATGCGAGGCACAAGGGATCGTCGGGGTCATCATCGCGAAGCAGCTCTGCATCATACGCCGAGCGGATGATCGTGGCTGGCACGCTGAAAGCGTTGGCCTTCGAAAGCTGCTCCTCATCGCCACCAACGACAAACCGGAAGGCGACTTTCGCCGCGTCGTACGTTGGTCGCCCGAACCCAGTTCTCGCCTCTAGCGCCGCCTCGCTACGCTCTACACGCTCCGCCCAACTATTGATCTCTATCGCCATCGGCGTCTTCGCCTCCTGCTTCCGGCTTTTGCCTTTCCCTTTGTCTTTCCCACTTCGCCTTTCCTGCGCTTCAGCTGCGGTCGAAGCTGCATTTTGGGCGCCACTTTGCACATCTGCTGTCGACGCTGCGCGCTTCTCCGCCGCAGATCCAGAGGTGTCTTTCTTCTTACTTTTGGAGCCCTTCTCAGCCTTTGGTGGCGCTCCGACGTCGACGTTCTTGCGCACCTTGTGCAGCAAGGCGAAGTCGAGGCCCTTCACGAGGTGCGTGTGCTCCACATCGCCTCCCAGGTACTTGGTCATGCTCGCATCCACCTTCTTGGCGGCCAGGTCCTCCAGCTCGCCGGCGTAGTCCGGGTTCAAGCCCGCTCGTCTCTCTGCGGCGCGATCGCGATATCCGAAGCGCTTGAGCACGGGGGCCTTCGGGTCGTTCTTGCTTCTCTCGCTTGTTGCGGAGGCGTCTCTGGCGGAGTCCTGACGGTCCCCACGCAGTTTCTTCGCCTTCTGCTGCTGAGCGTCACGCTGGATTGCCTTGCGAAGGTCGAACTTCTCGTCTTTCGCGCCGGCGCCGCCTTTGGCGCCACCGCCGCGCTTGTCGCCGCCGCCCACCATCGCCGCGAACGCATCGTTCCCCAGCATATCCGAAGCTAGCTTTGAAGGTTCCCCCCTTCTTCGAAAGAGTTTCGTCGGACGCGCGTGTTTTCTTCCTTCGCTTTTCTCATCGGAAATCTCTTCCGGAGAGTTTTGGCGGGAAAAGCGGAAACCCGCGAACAGGATCCGTTTCGCGCACCAAAGCGATAACTGCGGGCCTTGCGACAGACGGATGCTTTTGAAACCGATGAAGCGCAGCGCCGCAACTTAGGGCTTCAGGTCTTTGGGGAAGAGTGAAGCGTAGTTGTGTCTGTCAGCTGAGGCGCTCAAAGACTTCCGAATGGCGCCCAGAGGCATTGTGGTGAAAGCCACGCGCATGGATCAGGTACAAAGGGCCGCAAAGCAGCGTTTGGGAGGGGAAGCACCACGGATGGCCGTGCATTCCGCGGGTTTTCTTGGCGGCATGGCGAAGATTTGCCGCCTTTTGCGTCATCACGTAGATGAAGGGTCTACTGGGTGGTGGACTTGCGAGGAAATGGGACGGAAGCTTGATTACACCAAGCTCTTCTCTTGCGTTGACCCTGACGTTCTCGCGTAGGAGATGCAAGATACTGCGGTCACGGTGGCTCAGGATGCCATCAAGGAGTACATGACCGAGCAGGAGATCGCCTCGGCGATCAAGCAGAAGTTCGAGGGCATCTACCACACCACGTACGGTGTTCAATGTGTGAAGTGAAGACGGAGTTGATGAGCTGATTCGTCGTCAACTCTCGCTAGGTGGCATTGCTTTGTGGGACGAGATTTTGGCTGCTATGTTACTCACCAGGAGAACGCCTTCATCTACTTCTACGTTGGGCAATTGGGCGTCTGCCTCTTCGCCACAGTTTAGACACCACGGCTTATCTTAGACAGCGCTTCGCGGAGAGGGCAGCTCGTTGCTTGGCACGGTTGCTCGACTTCCTTCTGCAGCAGTAGACAGCAAGGCAGGCGGCGACGCCATTCACAGAGGCCTTTCCAAGCGAAGCATGAGCGATAGAGCAGAAAGACCTTCCGCAGTTCCAACGGCGGTAGAGACTCTTGTACAGAACGAGATGGCGTCGTTGGATTCTCACAACGTGCTTTAATATTTCACCCGGTGCTTTTCCTTCAACATGTGATGAACCATCGCTTCTCGCGGTTTCCGCCTCTTTATGCGTCGGATCACATTCGCATCGTATCCGCGCGGATTGCTCTTCAGCCTGACGTCCATCTCTTCTGGTGACTGCGGCACAGTGAGCCCTGCGATATCGATGCTCGCCTCGTTAGGAGCTTCGTGCGCAGCTGCAGGCGAAGCAGTTCAGCAGGAAAGTCACGTACCCATCTTCTTCTGCTCGTGAAGCCAGCGCTGAAGCTGAAACAGGCAAGTGTACTGGTGCAGAATATCGTTCACCTCCGTGACCGACATGTCCATCTTCTCAGCGATGCGCAACTTGGCTTTTCTCCCGATGTTTTCTCCCAGGGAGTCCAGCTCTTCAGGCGTGAGGCAGGCCAGCACTTCCTGCTGATGCTTGAGCACTTGGTAGTTGTCCGTCGACTGCACGCCGGGGATGTAGGATGCCCAACCGCCGAGGCCTTTGTCGATCAACCCTTTGAAGTCCGCGATTTTGAAGGTTTCCGAGTCCCACAGCGTCTTCATCATCTTCGACATCTCTTTCTGTTGCTGATCCAGCTGTCTTTTGGCCGCACTAGACTGTGGAGAGGGGACAAAACCAAAGGACTCAGCAACGGTCTCCTTATCACACAGCTCGGCGACGAGAAATACCTGCACTCTCTCCATGATACTGCTCAAGTCCCGCTGGAAAGCAGGAGCTAGCGCACGAGGCGGAAGCGCCGGTCGAGAGACGCGCGCTACGCGCCAGCCGAAGGATAACATCGGATCAGCTCCGCTCAAGACGCCAGCAAAGACTGCGCACAGGTGGCCTGAGCGCCGTGAACTCGGCCCATGTGTCCATCTTATTGATAAAAATTCTGTGCTTAACGTTTTATACACATCTCAAAAGTTTCTTATGTAATTTTGAAATAATTGAAAATAATTTCTGTAATCTGAATTCCGCACTTCACCTGCGAAAGCGCACGAAATCAGTCAAAACCACTGCGCTATGACCAGTACTGACGATCTCTACAGTCGATGCGAGGATGCATTTTTACATCGGCACTTCGAGGCGGCGGCGCAGCTGTGCAGTCAGGGCCTCGAAGCCCTCAAGTCTTCGCGAGATACCGACGAAGTGAAACGAGGGGACTTCGCGGACGAGTGTACAGTGCTGTCGGACGAGTTTCGAGTGCGATTAAGCTTGAGTCCGACGGACGTCGATCAGTTTGCGTGCATTCTGCTCCAAATCGCATACGAAACGCGACATCGGGGCCACGCGGCCCGATTCTGTGACGTCTATGCAGGTGCAGCAGCTCCCGCGATGCCTCTGTCTCTGGCGCTGCTGTTCTGTCGCTTTTGCTTAGCGACTGGCAAGAGAGCCATGGCTCAGCAGATGGCCGAAAGGCTCAGAGCGGCGTTGCGGGATGCTTTTCGGAGGGGAACTCGACTGGAAAGCGAGGAAATCCTGCTGTTCTACTCCGAGCTGCTCTCGTTCCTGGCGTTGGAGTGTCTTTTTGGTTGCGACGCATCAAGGAATGCGAAGGAGAATGCTCTGGGGAGTGACACACTATGGCACTCGTCATGGGATGAAAGCGCTCATCAGCGCATTTTGAAAGTTGCCGGGCCGAGGGTGGTCGCATTGCTTGAGGAAGAGTTCCACGGGCCGCATCAGAGGCTGTCCGAAGAGGCAAGAGGCGCTTTGGCGGAGCGGGTTTTGGATCAGGTGGATAGAAAGATTAGAGATAGAAAATCGAGAAAGCAGCGAGCTCGCGGCGCTGTTCAAGGTTTGCAGACCGCTGGGGAAGCGCCGAAGGAGTTCGAAGACGCGGTCGAAGCGGAAGATGAAGACAGAGGAACCACCGAGCCCACTGGGGCGAGTGCCAGCCTTGACTGGGGAGCGATCGCAATTCAGGTGAGCAAGCCTCGCGAGAAGTTACAGCCACAGGATTCCCTCTGAAATCCTTCCTTCGGCTCTCCTGCATGTAAAAAAACAAATCATAGGCGGGTACGGTGGCGCTCGCGGTGTATGTGGTTTACCGACAGCGGCGAAGACTAAGAAGGGCCTTCGCCACCGCCCATTCGGAGGTCCAGCGTTTTCTCGCCGATGCAGCGCAAATGATGTAGTTGGCTTGGCTTGTCTTGTTGCATTTGTGTTTGCAAACTGAGACGCATGCCAGTGTTCCTGAGCGTTCGCATCGCATCGAAGCGTCCGCGAGTATCTGCGTTCGCGGCATCCGGCTCGTACATGCTGCGGCACGCCTCCTGCGCCTGCTCATACAGAGCTTGTGCGCCCTGGGGGGTCCTTCGGCCGAGGCCGTCTTGGTTCTTTTCATGCTTCTGCGGATCGCCTTTGGCTTCGTTCCCACGACGGCTGTGGACCGTCTTGCTAGAGAGGAAGAGTTGCCGGCCTACAACACCAGGAACCGTGCTAGAAAGAATTTACAATTCGTCTCTTGCTTCGGGTGGTTCCGGATCGGAAGCGGCTACGGTGCGTATCTCTCTTGCTGCGCTTGTGTCGCTCGCAGGGCGCTTTGGCCCTGCATCAGGGTCAGTATTCTCACTGAAGGAAGCTTCGTCAAAAGCCTCGGCCACCTCTCCCAATGCGTCGACTGCGCCTGATATGACAACATCTTCGGATGAACCTGCTTCGGCTGATGCAACCACCTCGTCTGGCGTCCGTCCATCGGCCAAGGTGTCGTCCGAACTAATCTTGCCACTCAGCTCGAACACAGCCGCCCGTTTGTCTTCTTTCTCTTCATGGTCATCGCCTTCGTCATCACCAACCTCTACGCTATCCACGACAACTTCCATTGCGTCCAGCGGCGTTGTGTGATCCTCTTCTAAGTTCGTTCCTTCCATGCCTTCAGCTGGTGCTTCACCCTCAGAGTTGCTAGTCAAGAGGTCTTCTGCGGCATCCACTGGCTTTGTGTGTTCCTCTTTCGAAGTCGCCTGCTCAACACCTTCAGCTTGTGCTTCCACGGCGTCAGCTAAGAAACCTTCTGCGACGTCCAGCGGCTTTGTGTGTTCCTCTTCTAAGCTCATTCCTTCCATGCCTTCAGCTTGTGCTTCCACGGCCTCAGCTACGAAACCTTCTGCGGCGTCCACCGGCTCCGTCTGTTCCTCTTCCAAGCTCATTCCTTCCATGCCTTCAGCTGGTGCTTCCCCCTCAAAATTGCTAGTCAAGAGGTCTTCTGCGGCGTCCACTGGCTTTGGGTGTTCCTCTTTCAAAGTGGCCTGTTCAACATCTTCAGCTTGTGCTTCCACGGCGTCAGCTAAGAAACCTTCTGCGGCGTCCACCGGCTTTGTGTGTTCCTCTTCCAACGTCGTCTGCTCAACATCTTCAACTTGTGCTTCCACGGCGTCAGCTAAGAAACCTTCTGCGGCAACCAGCGCCTCCGTCTGTTCCTCTTCCAAAGTGGCCGCCTCACGTCCTTCAGCTTGTGCTTCCACGCCGTCAGGTAAGGGGTCATCTCCGGTGTTTTCTTCTTTCTTTTCATGGTCATTGTCGTCTTCACCACCAGCCTCTACTCGATCCATGACAGCTTCTGCGGCGTCCACCAGCTCAGCTGCTTCATCTTCTAGCCTCGCTC
>JAAMXY010000676.1:0-12663 GCA_019677205.1 Pinguiococcus pyrenoidosus | reverse complement strand
GACGGCGCAGAAGACCGGGTGCGGACATCCCGGCGCGATTGGCCAGCGTCGGCCTTGTCGAGCCATTGCACAGCGCGATAGCGAATTGCAGTTCTCAGATCTGCCGGCGCCGGCCGGATTCCTGGGATCATTTTCGATTCTGTGCGTTTCGGGTTTGCATTTGGGAATGGGAGCGCGGAAACGGAAATGCGGAAATGATCGTGAATAAGAGCGAAATAGCGAATACCGGTTTCCGGCGAAATTCGAACAGGCGGGATCTTCCCGCCATTTTTGAGAGCAGCAATTGAACGAAGGCTGCAGGTTTGGGCAGAATCGTCTCCGGCAAAACCGTCGCAGCTCGCCGGACAGGTCGGTTTATGGGGCCGCTGCAGCTGCTCGAAGTCACGCTGAGCCGGATTCGCGAGCTGAGACCATGGAGGGCGCGACGCCGCTTTCCTTAGAGCGCGTGATCGGTATCTCTGCGCTGCACAACAGCAGCTTTGTCAGCAACACTGCCACCGGAGACATCGCCTACCCAGCTGGCTCGGTCGTGGTGCTGTACAGTCCCGCGAGAGACGAGCAAGTTCGCTACTTTCGCGCCACCAAGTCCGTGGCGTCGCTTTGCTTCTCCGCCGACGGACGCTTCTTGGCTGTTGGCGAACGCGGAAAGAGCCCGCGTGTGGTTGTCTGGGATCTTCAAGGCCATGGTGGACCCACCGAACTGCTTGCGCACAAGTACGGGGTCTCGTGCTTGGCTTTCGGCTCGGCGGCGAGACCCGGGGTGTTGGTGTCCGTCGGCTTCAAACACGATCGGCAGGTTCTGCTGTGGGACTGGCGAAGCTGCGAAGTGCTGGCCACCGCGCGGGTGACACAGAAGATCTACGCCGTCGCTTTCCACGAGAACGGACAAAGCTTCGTCACAGCGGGCGATCGCCATGTGATGTTCTGGGAGCTCGTGGATGGAAGCACGGCTGCGCAGGGTCCTTCCGCGGATAGGCCCCAGTCCGATGGCACAAGCTCCGCAACTGCCCTCCAGGGGCAGCCTGCGTCGATCACGGAGGAGCATCGGGGAGCGACATTCATAGACATCTGCTTCGCCCGAGCAGACATCAACGATAGCCTCTACGCCGTCACGGAATCCGGCGTGCTGATGCATTTCAACGCGGCGAAGAAGAAGGTGGAGCAGTGGGTCAATCTGCACACTGCTCGTGGCTACAGTATCACCATGAGTGCCAACGCTGGTCGGTTGGCGATCGGTTGCGCACAGGGAGCGGTGCGCATCTTCGAGACGCGCACCCTCAAGTACGTGCTCACGCTGCCGTTGCCACCCCCAGTGCGGCACTACGGCTCCGTGCTCCACGCCGGCCTCTTCACGCCGGTGGGCTCCGCTCCGTCGGGAAAGCTGCACCATCCTGCAGCGCTGGCGTTGACGTTCGATGCGGCCGGAGACAATCTTGCCGTCGTCTACGGCGACAGAAGCCTGCTGCTTTGGTCGCTAGAAGATCCGGGGGTGGCAGCAACGCCAGACCGTAAGACTCGTAAGAAGCCACGGCTCGCGCGCTTGATTGCGCACCATCATGGCGCGATCTGGGACCTGGCCTTCATGCCGGAGACCGTCGAGCTCAGTGCTACCGCGGCGCAGGCAAGCTCGAATTGTGTCGCGATGGCTTCTGGCCCAGAAGTGGACGAGATCAGGAACAGTGCGGGCCTCTCTGTCTCAGCAACTGCCTCGATACCGCGGGGGAGCATGGTAACTTGTAGCAACGATGGGACTCTCCGGTTTTGGTGCTTAGGCGGTGATGCCAGCGGCAGCAACAGGAACAGCAGCAGCAGCAGCAGCAGCGGCGGCGGCAACGGCAGTCCCGATTCGCGCTTCGATGCGGGCACGCTCCTCCACGTGCTGGACGCATGCCCTTCAAGCGACGCGAGGGGCGACGAAGGCGGCGAGAGCTCCGCAGGCGGCGTGGACCCGGAGAGCCCAAGCGCGGGAGAAGATCTGGAGCATCTCTGTGGTGTAATTGTGGACACCGCGATTGAGCTTGAGATTCCGCTGAGGCCGGACGCTCCCTGTGCCCCCCGCTGTCTGGCGCTCCAACCCAATGGGGAGGGCCTCTGCATCGGGGATAAGGAAGGGAACCTGCGTTTCTACGACGTCACCAAGCTGCAGTATTCAGGCTACATTCCGGCGCACGACGCCGAGATCCTGAGCCTCGCGTACGGGCCTCGACTGGTCGCTCTCGACCTGCCATCCGAGTCTGGCGAAGCGTTCCTGCTTGCGAGCGGCAGCCGAGACCGATTGACGCACGTGTTCGGCTCCTTCCAAGAGGATGTCGCACTCTCCGATTCGGACAAAGTGCCGCAGCTGGTCTGCACGACTGCCAATCACAGTGGAGCGGTCACGGGTGTTGCCTTCAGTCGGGACGCCCGGCGGCTCCTGAGCGTAGGAACGGACTCGTCCCTGACCTGCTCGGAGCTGTGCTACGACAACAGCGGACAGGCCATGGCGAGCAAATACAAAAGCGCGAATCACGCGAAAGGTAGCTTGTATGGCGTCGCGACGGACGCAAGCGGCAAGTATTGCGTGACGGTCGGCCAGGACAAGGTCATGCGGATATACAACGTCCGGAATGGACGCTTCGTCCGCCACTACCGGCCCCAGTCAAAGGGCCAAGGGAGTAGCACTCCCCGTGGCGAAACGCTGCGCGTCTCGGTGGATCCCAGTGGCCTGTACGTGGCGACCTGCAGCTACGATAAATGGGTCCGAGTCACCGACTTCTACTCGGGCCGCATCGTAGCGAGCGCAACCGGGCATGGCGAAGTGGTCACAGCGGCGGCATTCACGCCGGACGGTCAGAATCTGGTCACGGCAGGTGCCGACGGCATCATCTTCAGCTGGAGGCTTCCGGGCGACGCTCTTGCCGCAATCTCGGATCGCCTCCAGGAGCTGCGCGAGCAGGAAGCCGGTACATCGCCGCTTCCCGCTGTTGGCCTCGCGAGGAAGACATCGCCAAACGTGGCCTCGCCCACGGGCTCTCGGGCCGAGATGAAGTCCTCAGCTAAGGATGAGGAGCCCAAAGCAGAAGAGGCAAAGCTGGCTGCGGCGATTGTAGCTGGCGAAGGCGCACCGCCAGCAATAGCACCGCCAGCCGACGGGGCCGTCGACCGCCTGCGACTGCATGCCTCGAAGGTTCCGGAATGGGCCCTCACGAAGGGCAAGAAAGCCCACGATGCAGCGTCCGTGGATCCAAACGAGGCTGGCAAGGACCAAAAAGATGTGGCGGTGCAGGACGGGGAAGACCCCGAGACTGCGAACTCGAATGCCAGCGCGAATGCGAATGCCAATGCGAACGTGAGCCGATGGGCAGAGCGCGTTGATGACAAGGGCTATGCCTTGTTTGGTGCGTACCCAGTCTCGACGTCCGCGGAAGGACGAGACCGTCCGGAGTGGACCTTAGAGACGGACGCCAGCTCATCCTTGCCCCGGCCAGCTTCACGCGAAGCAGGAGCCAGCCCACCGGGGCGAACGCACGAGATTGGCTTCAGCGACGACGACACGGAAGGCAACAGCCCGCCACCTGGCACTGAGCAGACCGTCAGCTCAGATGGACCAAGCGCTCGGAGTGATGCCGAGGATGAGGCAGATCCGGGGGATGAAGAAGCGGTCGACTATCTCGCACGCGTGCGACGGAGCCAGGACTGGGTGCCGCTGGGTCATGGCATCGGAGACGCCCTTGAGCAGCTTGATGCCGGGCTGCAGCACGACATCCGAGCGAGCCTCAGCAGGTCCTATCGGGTGTCTCATAAGGGTGGCAGAGTCGAGAAGGAGGTAGCCCTGCCGGTGGCGCCTTCGGCAGACGCCCTGGTTCCACCAGGCCTTCCTGCAGCACCGGACTCTGCGGATGGCTCCTCCTTCCGGAGTCTGAAAGAGGAAAGAGAATTGCGCAAGTTGGAGGAAGGGGCGCCCCAAGGCTCATCCGACTCGGCGGAGCGTGCGGTGAACACAGAGGAGAACGCCAATCAGAGCCTGGTCGAGCAGCGCGACGCCACGGAAGCTGCGCTGCAGCAGATGAGGAGCAACTTGAAGAGTCTGGGAATACTGACACCGCCGGCAGCTCGATCGAGGAAAGAGATGCCAAGCAGAGCAACAGACGAGCAGGACCGGGATCCGGACGTGGTTGCAAGCGTGGACAAACGCGAGGTCAACGATATCAAGGACACAACCGATGACGACCGCGGTGGTGGCGCTGAGGATGCAAACGACGACGACGACGACGACAACGACGACGACGACGACAACGACGACGACGACGACAACGACGACGACAACGACGACGACGACGACGACGACGATGTTGAAAGGATTGCGAAGGTGTCAAGCCCCGCAACCCTCGGCGCTGAGCCAGAAAATGGGCGCACGACTGAGCAAGATCCAAAGGACTACACCCAAGACGTGTCGGACCCAACTGTTGGAGATGACGTCGTGCTGCCGTCCGAAGGGGAGCGGGATGCGACCGAGGCTGTCGATGCCCGAGCATCTCTGGAAAGCCGGGCATCTCTCGAACGCCTTGAAGAGGCCAGCGGCTCGGCAGCTGAGGGGGCTCGAAGGGATGGTTCTCCTGGCCCTGATGGGAATGCCGTGGACGCCGAGGGAGAAGCAGATCAAGCGGATCTGCCCAAGCCGCTACATGTATACAGCAGTGCATTGGAAGACTTGC
The DNA here is from genome assembly GCA_019677205.1 of Pinguiococcus pyrenoidosus. NCBI lineage: Eukaryota > Pinguiophyceae > Pinguiochrysidales > Pinguiochrysidaceae > Pinguiococcus > Pinguiococcus pyrenoidosus. The sequence continues at coordinate 7,969 of JAAMXY010000676.1, read as the reverse complement.
AAAGAGCTGTCCTGCATGCCGTCGATCTGTACTCCGAGCTGGCGAGCGAGAAAGTGGCCGAGTCTTCCAAGGTGCGTCAAAGCCTCTCCGATGGCCTTGGCGGCGCACTGTCACAGTTGGCGCAGCTCCACGCGGGTGATTCAGAACGAGCACCCGCGGCCGAACCATCGGACAAGATGCGATCGTCGACGACCGAAAAGGATCTGCTGATTGGCACCTTTCAATCCTCGTTTCAGAACATGCGGCTGTCGTTTGACGAGATTGCGCCGCTGCCATTGCCTGCTGTTGACGAAAGCTTCGACGCTCTGCCGCACGGTCCTGAGCACGGCGCGCTTCCGCCCTCGGTTGGCAGCGCAAGCTTGCCTCCGATCCCTGAGACGCTGAGCCTCGTGGAGAGCATTGAAGGAGGCTCCATGGTGGGCCTGTCGGAGGCCAACGGACGGTCCGGGATGGGGAGCGCCGACTTGATGCGACTCCGAGATCCGCAGATCGAAGGCCTTCTGGAGAGATACTCGGAGCAGCTGCTCGAGGCATTCTCCCGGAAGCTCGATGAGAGTTTGGGATCCCTGGCACCCCCAACTGTTGCCTCAGCGCGGATGGAGGCTTCCTCAAGCGGAGGGGCCGAGCGAGCATCATCGCACGAATCCAGCACCGCTGGCGGAGAGACAGCAATAGGAAGAACGCGAGATGCGGAGATGCCGAGTTAGCAGGACTGCTGTAGCTCTCCGTTCGCAGCCCTGTGGCGATGTCGCCAGAGGCGCAGGACGAAAGCTACGGTCGAATACACTCGTTCTCATTCCTAGCAGCTCATTTCTACCCGTCGTCCACCATCCAACCTCCTGGTCTTGAAGTGGCGCTGATCTATACACTGGGCGCGCCGCTTCATAGTCACTTCCCGGATTGCTCCGAGACATGAATCCTGTCCGCGGCGAGGTATGCGGGAATCGCTATTGCCGAGATGACGAGGCACAGGTACTCCTTCGTCGCCACGCTGAGGCTTGGATACAGGAAGAACGCCAAGGCGGACGCGCCTCCATTCTGTAGAATGAGGTTGGCGAAGGCCGGTCCTGAGCTGGCTGCGAAGAAATCGGCGAACACCGCCTTGTTTGGACCTTCCCACATCGCTCGGCCGAGGCCGTAGATCACGAAGAGCGGCGCGAGAACGTACGCTTTGCCGAGCACGGACGCACCAAGCACAACGAAGACCAGGATGAAGGCGAGGAAAGCCACCTGGCCGGAGAACATCGCGTACACCTTCGATCCGGTCTTTTCCGACAGGTATCCGAGGGGCAGCGACATGAAGGTCGCCACCAGCGGAATGATGGCGACGTAGTAGCCAACCTGTCCGTCCGGAATGACGTCCGCGACCACGTAGCTATTGATGAAGGCGGCCAGGAAGCCAAAGGTGAAGTTTGTCCAGACCATGAGCTGCATCTTGGTGTTCGTCGCAAGGAATCGGATCGCCTCCGAGGCTCGATCGACAAGCGTTGATGGTTCGCTGGCGCTCTCCGCCGCATCCTCCGCCCCGAGATCGTCTTGCTCAGGCCCCGCGTCGTCGCCGCTGGCACCCGTGAGGCCATTCCCGTCGTCCGCATTTGCCCTTCCTCTCGGCAGCAGGGCGGTGCGAAGCTGACCGCCGTCATCTTCCCTCACGACGGAGATGAAGGCCATGCCCACGGTGGACACGATGGCAACGGCGGTGTACACGATGTAGACCGTCAGGATGCCCGAGTCCTTCCTGCCGTCGTCTCCGCAGGATCCGGTGAGGAAGTCCTTGTCCCACTTGTCTCCGCAGACGCCAAACTGAATGAGGCTCGAGAGCAGCTTGAGCACCACCTCAAATCCGAGGTAGATCACCGCGAAGATGCCCGACAGCCTGGAGGTGGCCGCCTCGTTGCTGCTGCCGCTGGCGTATGCGTACGCCGTGGCGCAAGTCGTGAAGTAGCCACCCTGGGCGGTCCACAGGAAGCCGGCTGCGATACCCCCCGTGACCGCTCCAAAGAGCGCCACCGGCCACCGGAGCGGCGGCGCCTCTCTCGCGATGAGGAAGGATACCACGTAGACGCAGTAGAGAAGCAGCCCGCCAACCAGTGCCCCCTTCTGCCCCAGGCGATTGACGATGGCCGTGCTCACGGTCAGCGCGGTCATGGTGTAGAACAGGTACAGCGTGCCCAGCTGGTAGCTGCCCAGCGTGCTCCCAAACTCTCCCGCCGCGAGTGGAATGCACGCGGAGACTGTTCCTGCGTTTCTGGCGTCAGTCTCTCCAGTTCCCTTTGTCGAACTTGCAATGCGTACGTCTCTTTCTTTTTTTTCTCTCTCTCTCTCTCTCTCTCTCTCTCTCTCTCTATCGATATCTCTCTCTATCTATCTATCTCTCTATCTCTCTCTCTATCTATCTATCTATCTATCTATCTATCTCTCTTTCTCTGTCTCTTTCTCTCTCTCCTTTTCGCTCTCTGTTCTTACCGTGGTTGAGACTGAAGCAGAGGGCCATCACAACGAAGCTGCGCAGAGAGTCATGGGTTACATTTGTGGGTTAACGCGCAATTCTTCGAGACTTGAGGCGCTTGAGAAGAAGAGAAGAAGTGCGACGCCACCTGGCCAGCACGCGTCCGCCGCCACGCTTCAAGCTGGATTCCTCGGCGTTTTCCATCCTGCTGCTCTGTGCTGAGGACTCCTTGGGCGCCGCTCTCCTTCGAAGAGGGTTTGTCTCCTCTTCCATCAACGTCTGAAGTCGGGAGACACTTCGGCAAAAGAACGAGTGCTGTGTATCCACCGCCGCAGGCGATGGATCTGCGCTGTGTCTGCCGCGAGGGGCCGCCAAACGAATTCGTGGAACCTTGCCGAACCAGTGCGGAACCTGTCTCTGTCCAGTCTGGAGACGGATGCGCGCGGGACGCCAGGTGATCAGATTTATTGTGCCGCCTCTTATTGTAGTAGGCCGAGGAATGTGAAGGAGTGAAGGTTCCGGTGCGTTTCGAACTTGGCTCGAGTCTTCCTGGAAAGCACATCGTTGGTTCACCCGATCTCGTGCGTCATCAGCAATGGCTTGCACCAGATGAGCTGTCGCCAATGCATGCGCCGACCAAGCCAGCAGGCTGGCTGACAGTTGCGCGAGCTTCATCTTCACCGTTGGACGCGCCATACACGGCCCAGGCAAAGACCATCGGCGCAAACCGCGCCGCAGGAACTGAGCAGTCCATTGGCTCATCTCGGGGTGCGGTTGGATTGGGCAACCCCGTTGTACCAAGCGTCGTCGCATCAGCTGGAAGGCCGGGCAACAGGAACAGTTGCACGGTGCATCCCTCCTGCATGTCAGCCAAGGAAGTTCATGCCAGAGGGACTTGCCGCCGAGCGATCCAATCACGGCAGTCGAAGAATGGGAGCGGGGCGATGCCAGGAGGCCACCTGGGTTGCACCCTGTGCAATCCATAATTTCAGAAGTCGCCGCACATCGATTGGGTGGATCTTGGTTCGATCAAGTTGTCCGATTTCGAATAGAAATATCCTTGTGGTGCAATAATTTCCTAGTAGATAAATTTCAAAACCTATCCTTGAACTTGGTTTCCAGCCTTCCTCGCTACACTGGGACACCCTTCTTGTGCAGCCATCCTAGAGCAAACAAGTGCTCGGAAGCCATCTCTAGGTGCTGTTGCTCTTTTGCGCGGACGCGAGGAGGGTCCCAGTCCTCGCGTTTGGGCCGCCAAGCTGTGCGTGTCCGCGGCAGCTTCTCGCTCTTCCCGGCGTCTCGTCGCGCTTCAGAGGACACGCTGCGCGCGGCCGGGGGCTCGTCGCGCGCGCTGCTTTCCGCTGCGCTCTTGTTGACCTTGAAGCCATCCGAAATCCACCAATCCGGTGACTGTGGTTTGCGGGACGAGTCTGGGGCGTGCCATGAGCATCCTGGGCCGACGCTAGGGGTCCACAGTCGTCTTTTCGAGGTTAAGAGAAGCTTCGGAGGCCACGCGAGCGGCGATCACGCAGTGGCGCGAGCTCTGAATAATTCTGGAACTTGAAAGGCGAACCCTTTCGGGGAAAAAAAGCCCACACACCAAGCTGCTTCCGGGTAGCGCGCTTCAGCTTTCGAGGGGCCTTGCATTCGCCGCGAGGAGACGCTGGAGATCATGTCTCAGCCACATCAGCAGCGGAACGTAGCCATTGACGTGCAGCCACAGTCGGCGGTGCCGGCGCCTCCAGTTTTTGGGTCTGCAGGTGAGCAGCAGCTTCGTGGTGGCAGGCAACGCGGAGAAAGAGTGGCGGAGAAGCGCCCCGGAGGCGCCGCGCGCGGCGAGATGCCTGCGGGAAGGGGAATGCGGTGCTGGATTGCGGATGGATGTGGCGAGAGCATGCTCGACCGCAAGATAGTTGAAGTCGAGCGGGGCGAAGGGTTGAACAGGATCTGACGGCCTCTTCGCACTTGCTTCTCTGCGGCAGGCCACGATCACCCGGTGCAACTGGATGACATCTTCAAGGACACCTTCCTGGAGGACGATATTTTTGGCATGGATGCCGACATGATTCTTCACGGCGATGCGGTTCCCGGCGCTGGAGGAAAGGTACACACGTGGCTCCTCGCGTCGGTCCGCAGCTGCCTTCCTAGAGCCAGGACGTCCCTTTCCAAGAGCCAGGACCTCCTTGCACCACGTCGACGCTGATTTCTCCCTTGCTTGCCCCTCCTCGCAGCAGCATCAGACACCCGTGGCGGCGACGCCGGAGACCGCCCACAGAAAAGTACGCCTGGGATCGACGTAGTTGCTGCTTTGTTTTTGCTGCGTTTCCCGTGGCGCCGGTCTGCAAGCGGAGCCGCTGATCTTCTTCTGGTCTGGTTTGCTTCTCTCAAAAAGGCGCAGATGAAGCGGGAAATGTCCGAAGACAGTGAGACTAAGAAGCGCAAGCGGGCAAGAGGCGGACGGAACATGACGGAGGAGCAGAAATTGGAAAGGAGGGAGCGGAATCGTGAACACGCGAAGCGCAGCCGCGTCCGCAAGAAATTCTTGCTCGAGTCGCTGCAGAAGTCGGTGGATGCCCTCCAGGCGGAGAACCTTCGCCTGCGCGCCGCGATCCGAGAGCAGATTCCCGACGAAGCCGAAGAAGTGCTGCGCGCCACGGAGTCGCGCGATACGCTGCTCGCCAACTCGGCCGCGGAAGCGACACAAATTTTAGACGACCCAGACTACAGTCTGGTGAAGGTGAGGCGCCAAGCGCGGTCAAGGGTTATTCAAGGGTATGGAGAACGCCAGCGAGGACTAACTCCTGCGCTGCTTTCCTTCCTTCCTTCCTTCCTTTCACCAGGCCCTGCAAACCGCGCAGCAGAACTTTGTCATCACCGACCCCAATCTTCCGGACAATCCGATCGTGTTTGCCTCGGCGGGCTTCCTCACCCTCACCGGCTACACGCTCGATCAAGTTCTGGGCCGCAACTGCCGTTTCCTCCAGGGCCCTGATACCGACCCGAAGGCAGTCGCCAAGATCCGCGAGGCCATCGCCACCGGCAATGACTGCTCCGTATGCCTTCTGAACTACCGCATAGACGGGTCTACGTTCTGGAACCAGTTCTTCGTGGCTGCGCTCCGCGACGGACGTGGTGAGATCGCCAACTATGTCGGAGTGCAGTGTCAAGTGAGCGATGACTACGCCAAGATCGTGCGCCAGGAGGACAGCCGAAAGGACGGGCAGGACGACAACAGTGATGAAGAGAAATGACCTTTGTTGCCTGAGCAGTGGACAGCTGCGGGAGGGAGGCGATCACCAGTGATTTGATTGTTTCCGTTTGTGTCGCGCACTTGCACTGGGCTCGCGAACGACATGGGTTACAAGCTGACGGTTTCCGGGACTCCAGGAGTGCCAGTGACTGCGCTGCGTGGTTCTCAAGTACTGCTTCCGTGGAAGCTCCGCGTGTGTCAGGGGACGTCGGGTTGAACCTGCACCGGTGCAACATGTGACTGGCTGAGCGGGCAGGATTGGGGACAAAGCGGTACCCGGTGTGTCAGAGTGCGCATTCATCATTTCGCGGATCAGAAGTAGGTTTGTGAGAGTGAGCATTCATGTGTACTAGTACTCCAGGCGAAATGAATCTCCTATCTACTTCGTGGTCACACGACGGCGCACGAGCCGACGGCATCACCGGAACTGCTTCTCTAGTCTTTCGCCTCCAAGAAGCGTCTCTTCATCCGTTGCCGTTCTTCTCTGTCAGCGGCCTTTCTCTTCTTCCCGCGCCCCTTCGATGCTGAAGCTTCCCTGCGTTTTTGGTTTTGGTTGTGGGGATGTGCGGGAAGGAGTGAGCATCCAAGCTGGACAAGAGCTTGCGGCCCACGACGACTGCGCAGCGCCTACCTCGGTGCCTCGAGCTCCGCCTCTCGCGCGGCTCGCTTTTCCGCGCTCCTCTTTGCCGACCTCTGCGCCTTCTCTATTTGCTTCATGGACTTCCTCTGCTCCTGGCTCAAGAAGTACTCGCCGCTCTCCAGCTGCAGATCCACCTTGGACGGCTGGGGTGCCGGCGGGAAGGGCGTGTACTTCCGCTCGGTGGTGTCGCGGATCGTCTTCGGCTTCTTCCGCTTGACATTCCTCTTTTTGAACTTGGGGAGGAACCTTGACAGCAGAGGCACACGTGTTCCTGGTGTCAAGCAATGCGCACAGGAGAGAGCTGATCCCACGCGCCACACACTCACCTGTCCCAAGGTTGATCGGCAAGCGTCGGGTCTTTCGCGAGTTCTCGCTTGATCATGAGCGTCTTGATGTTGTAGATCGGGTGGATGTTCTGCATGCAATCCATGACGACCTTTCTGACTTGCTTGAGGCCCTTGTAGGGTCCCATGGCGGAAACGGTGTTCCCTTGAACCAGGACGTAGCAGCCGGTGAGCAGCTCGAGAGCCTTCAGCGTCGAGCCGTCAGGTCCCAAGAGCCTCTGTCGCCGTTTCACGAATCTACCAGAGCACGCACGAAGCAAGTGCCTTAGTCCCGTGCAGGTGCAGACTCAACTTTGCCTTCCTTCACCATTGCGCACCGGCGGCACTCACCTCTCCTTGTTGCGAACAAGGCCGCCAATCTTCATGATATCCGACGCGACGTCGTCCTCGAGCGCCTTGAGCGCCTGAGCCGCCGGAACGCTGCGCGCCAGAAGCTTGATGACGTCCCTGGCCTTGAGAATGATGTACGGATCCCACGTCTTCCTCGTCGTCTGCAGGAAAGCGATCGTGCGTCGGTCCGTGAGCTTCGCGAAGCCTCCCTGGAGACGCCACGTATGGCTCGTCGCCGCGCACCTTCACTGTCATGGACCCTTCGATGAGGTTCAGCTCGCAGCCGACGCCATACTTCTTGAGCGTGCGCGTCACCAGCGGCCAGACCTCCCGGAGGTACTTCTCGCGGTACTTCGGAAACAGCGTGGCGAAGCTGGACTCCTCTAGGAGGGAGCCGCCGACCATGTCTCCCTCCTTGAACTCCTCTTGCGCCCAATGGTCGACTCCGTCATGGTCCCAGGGCTTCTCGCGTCTGTACTGCTGCTTCTTACTACGGCCGTCACTATCACTCATCGTGCGAAAAGTTGCGGCGAAAAGCGGCAGAACTGGAACAGCGATAAACGGGACATCGTGACGGATGGAAGCGTGGGTGCGTCTTATGGCGAAATAGGGGTCCAAGTCTTTTGCTGATCATCATTCTGTTATGCTTCAGCACATCACATCCAGAAGAGTTTAAGATACGACGTTGACCAGTGATGATGGATCTTGTAGCAGGTATCAGCCAATCTGGACCCCTCTCCCCATATTTCAAAATATTTAATATTTAGGTTAACGCGCTAAAAGAACGTGTCACCCACCTTTTTTCCCTTTCAAAACCCGCAGACCACGCGCACCGTCGTCTCAACACGGCGACAGTTTCCTCTCGGCGTCGACGTCGAGGGCTGTCGTACGGCCGCCACGCGCCTCCGTTTTTCTCCGCATCGTCCGTAGCATGTTGCCTCGCGTGGCTCGCTCCG
>JAAMXY010000670.1:0-17978 GCA_019677205.1 Pinguiococcus pyrenoidosus | reverse complement strand
GCAGGACCGCCGTGGCGAAGGCACGACGCTCAACAACCTCGGCAGCTGCTACTCCGACCTGGCCGAGCCCTGGCGCGCCATCGAGTACTACGAGCAGAGCCTGGAGATCTGCAAAGAGACGCAGGACCGCCGTGGCGAAGGTCAAACGCTCCTGGGCCTCGGCAACCGCTATGCTGAGCTGGGAAAGCCCCGGCGCGCCATCGAGTACTACGAACAGAGCCTGGAGATCCGCAAAGAGACGCAGGACCGCAGTGGTGAAGGCGTGACGCTCAACAACATTGGTGGGTGCTACGTCTCACTGGGAGAGCCCCGGCGCGCCATCGAGTACTATAAGCAGAGCCTGGCCTGCTTCCAGCAGATCTGGGACACGTTGGAAAGCGGGCGCGAGCAAGCGACGTTTCTGCAGAGCCAGCAGCGAACATCTAAGGCGCTAGAACGTGCATACCTTGAAATTGACGAGTACGACAATGCCATGCTAGCTGCGGATGCCTGGCGAGCCCGCGGCTTATTCAAAGCTCTTTCTCAAGAGGAACAGAAATCGCTTGATGTCGGATTGTTGAAGGCTTGCGCAATGAGGATGGGCAGCGCGATCGTTGTCTATTCTTATGACGCCAACACTGCAATGTTGAACGTATACGTGATAAGCGAGTCCGAGTCCGAAGAGCACCGAACTGCTAGGACGACCATCTGCCAGCACAGATCAGTCGGTATTTTAGACGTCGCAAAGGATATCAGCGATAAAGCGAAAGGAGCAGAGGAAGTGAAGAAGCAGAGCGAGACCGGATTCTTGTCCGGAGACAACAAGACCGCCCGAGACGATGAAGAGCGCGGTGTCGACCTAAGCTGGCGACCTGAGGCCATCCGGTCTGCAGCTACCAGAGGCCAGAATGACGTTTCGAAGATGGACTTGAGAGCGCTGTACAAGCTCTACATTGCTCCCATTGCAGATCTTCTGAAAGGGATCTCTCGACTGATTCTGTTGCCAGACACGGCAGCAGGCATGTCCAAGGTCCCATTCGCGGCGCTGCAGAATGACGATGGGCGATACCTGATCCAAGATTTTGTTGTGTCCGTCGTTCCCTCGCTACGCATTCTCTACAATCTTCTTGAACGCAAAGATGAGCCAGAGGAACTGAATCTCGCATCAAGTGTTGTGGTTGGCAATCCAAGCTACTCGGGTTGGCGTCTAGAGATGCCGGTGATGAGCTCAGACATTGCAGTTGGCAGCGCTGCCATATTGCTCCCAAATACGGTGGATCGTTACGACGCAGGAGCGTCAACTGACGGCGCGGAGTGTATCGTCACGGCGAGGAAGGATGAAACTGGGAAGTACGAGGTGACACTGGCAAGCTGGGATGCGATGTTGGATGATCAGGCGCGAGTCAAAGTGGACAACAGATGGATGCATGCTCGGCTCTCTGAACGGTCAAGGGCGGAACCTCATTTCGTGCACATTCTCGAGCTTGGAGAAGAACGAGCGATTCCGATGCGGGATTGGTACCCAAAGTTGGTCAAAGGCGATGGAGCGGCTGTCCTGGAAGACGGATGTCCAGTGCTTCAGCCTGCCATGCTGAGCCGCCTTCGATACTGCACCGTTACAGACGTTGAACTGGATGAGACGGGGCGATATGAAGTGCAGATGGGAGACACCAAGGAGAGATGCCGGGTTTCTGCCCGCTCTCTCGTCCGGCGTATTCGAGTTTCTGCTTCGCGGTTGCTTCGTCGAAGTGCTGGCCCGTTGCCACCGTTGTTTTACGCGGAAGATGAAGCAAAGGTGGTCGCTGACATTCTGGGCGTGCCACATGAGCGTATCCTTTCAGGGCGTGATGCGACGCTAGCTGAAGTCATGAGCCGGCTGGAAGCGACCAGAGGAGTCATCCATCTCGCGACGCATGGCTTTGTCGATCCGCAAGTTGGCGACCGCAGCGGCTTGGCCTTCAGCGGCGGTAGCCATGAGGATGCGGTGCTGACGGCTCACATGGCAGCAGGCCTCGATCTTCGGAGTGCCCTCGTCGTGCTGTCAGCCTGTGAGACGGGGTTGGGCGAAGTGATGGCGGAGGGTGTCTTTGGAGCTGCGCGCGGCTTCCTTCTCAGAGGAGTAGGGTCCGTCGTCACGAGTCTCTGGGAAGTGGATAATTGGAGTACTTCGGAGCTCATGGGGATGTTCTACGAAGCATGGAAAAAGCGTGGAGATCCTGTAGACACGGCAGACGCTTGGGCGGAGACGGCGCGAAGCTGGCTTAGCTGCAGCCATCACGAAGGCGTGCGACAGCGAGTTCGCGACTTCCTTGGGCTCGAGGCTGCTGCAGTGGAAGGCCTAAGCGCCGATGAGCTGTTCGCGATGTGCGATGCCGCACGCGAACACCTGATCAAGGACAAGAAAGACGTGTATGCTGTTGAGTTGTTGATGGAAGATGTGCTTCGTCTCAAAAAGGCGTCGTCAAAGTATGTGGACCCGAAGTATTGGGCAGCTTTCACAGTTGTTGGGATTTAAGAAGAATCGTGAGCATGGTGTTTGATTTTGTGGAGAAACGCCCTTTTCCCTTCCTTCAAAACAGGCCTTGATTCAAAGGGCGCTTACTGAAACGCGTGCGCGTTGGTTGGACAGCTGCAACTACAAACACAAAAGCGAATCATCCACACTCACTCGACGTTGAAACTGACAGTCACATAGACTTCATCCTGCTACGTCGAAGACGAAGTGCACGTGACGATGAATCTTTGACGTGCCTTCAGCCCTGTAGTCCTGTGCACCGGCTTCGCTGACGAAAAGGGGAGGCGCAACTCGGCTTTGTTCTACACGAAGGCCGTTGTCTTCCGGGAACGCAGATCCTTCCTTTGCCCTCGCCTTCAGGCCTTTCTTCAACGCGTTGTATTCTTCTCCTTCCCAGAACAGAACTCCCGGAAGCTCCGAAGGACCGACGTCGTCTTCTCCTTGAAGATCCCCTTGACCAGTGCGCAGCTCCTCGCTTGCATCTTGTCTTTGCTCTTGCTCTTGTTCTTGCTCTTGAAGCTCGGCATCTTCTTCCCTAGGTCCACAGAACAACTGCAGCCACGATGCTGCTAAGTGCCTCAGCAACTCCGCTTCGTCTGGGATATTTTCGGCATCCATGGCTTCCTCTTCTTCGCCGTCCTGCTTTTCTTCCGCTGGAGGAGCGGCTGGGTTGGTACGATCAGATGCGCGTGCGTATACGGCTGCAATCGCCTTCTTGTCCAGCGTGGTGTCACTCATGTTGCCCTCCACAACGAGCTCCGCCGCCTTGCCTAGCGCCGCAGCTGGTCCGGTGATAGCGGCAGTTGCCCCAGCAAGAGTCACTGCCTCTCCAGCTCCGATCAAAGGTACAGCCAATGCCATAATGGCAGGCGCCGCGAGACCAGCCGTGAGACTTATTGTCGCGGCGACCACACCCGCCGTCACCGCCGCCACGAGGAAGGGATAATCTCGAACAAAAGTTTCCAGTTGTCCCGGCGGACACGTTCGTATCCACACGGTGTACCCACGCCCTCCATTCGTTGGGACGGCACGGAGAGTCACGGGACAAATCGCAAAGGCTTTGAACTTGTGGTGCTTCGGCCAAGGGAGCACTTTGCCTGCGAGTCTGCGCAGCGTCAGTAAGCCCTTCCTCAAGTTTGACCTCTCCACTTTCTCTGCATAGTCTCGTCCAAGGTACATTCCACACCAGTCGTGCAGATGATCTCGCGGAACGAGCACCAGAGTTCTTGGGAGCTTCGGCGGGATCAGTTCGTTGTCCCACTGTTGACGAAGGTACTGGGATCGGGGATCTTCTGCTTCGACAGCCGGTGATGCCGCTGATCCGGTGGAAAATAGAGCGGAGAATAACTGTCCGCGAGTACCTGTGTCCAGCAGCTCTTCCGCAACATCGCCAAGCTCACTGGCAACATCGCAAAGCTCTCTGATGTCCTCTTCGACAGCACTGCGGAGTCCAGAGAGCTCTTCGTCGGCAAGCTCGCTGTCATGTTCGTTCATAGCATTGGCGATGTGCGCTAGATCCACTGCGACGTCCGTTTGCTCCTGGAGCCTCACTTCTTCGGTCGGGATGTGGTCTCCTCCTGAGCGCCTCCTTGCATTTCTCAAATCAACCCTCGCGCCAAAGAAGGCAATCGTGACCAGAACCCGAAGATCGTTGAAGTCCCTCCTCTCCCGCAAAGCATTCTCCAACCCTCCCAGAGCAGCGACATACGTCTCATCTTGCTCTCCAAGACTCATGATGCTCTCCTGAATCACACGGAGCTGCCCACCTTTCCAGCAGTCCAACCTTTCCGAAAATCGAAAGGTTGACGCCTTGAAGGTACATCACTCCTTCGTCTCGCCCTATGAGGCGAGAGCTCTTCGATTGGATTATGATATGAAGGAAAATTTAGTTTAATTTATTTCTACCGCCAAAGGTACCTCCTGGAGCCGTTTCATTTCCCGAGCTTTCCAAACTCAAAGGCTGGAGAGCTGCCGAGAGCGAAAAGCCAGGATCGAAATGGGATTAAGCTCAACGGGGCTTCCGGACTTCCCGCGCTTTTTCACAGAACTCGCGAAAGATCCTTATTAGCATATTAGCTGTAGAAAGGATTTCGACATGCTGGACGACACTCTGGAGCGCTTTTGACGACACTGTGGAGCGCTTTTGAGCTGATAAACGAACGGTGTTGTTGGAAGTTGTGCCTGCCTGCTCCAGATCACACACTGCTGACACTCTGACGGTTTCTTGTAGTCTACGTCAAAGCCTGGCCAATCAGCAAACGGGATCTCCTACCCTAAAACTCCAAACCAACCAAAACACATACTTTTAGGAGTTCACCTTATCTCAACCAATGGGATGTAAACCCCAATTCAGAGACCAGACTACGTCTCCTAACACTCAATGATGTATCACATACACTTGACACTCCATCTTGTGTCATAATCCTCCATCGTTTGTCACTCCTCTCGAAGAATCAGACGGTAGGACCAAGTTGATTGATGTCCTTGACGTTAGAATCTTCGCCTTTGTTTCCAATGTTAGTTTTGCGGTAGGAAACCAAGAAGTCGATGGAAGATGACTCGTCCATGTGCTTTTGTCATGAGGTCGGCGATGTTTTTGTCACTGGGGATGTACCCTAGCTTCACCAGACCTTGGGCAACAGCTTCACGGATGTAGTGGAAGCTTAGGACCAGATGTTTCTTCTTGATGTTCTTGTCACCATCGAGTGCTTGTAGGACACCCTGATTGTCCATGAGGATGGGAATGGGCGTGTAGACCTCTGATCCGAAGGATCGGATGAGACTTACAACTCCTCTGACCTTCTCAATGGTCATTCGCAGTGCAATGAGCTCGGACTGAAACGTCGAAGTGGATACGGTCTTTTGCCTCCTTGACTCCCAGCAACTTTCGCCAGAGCAAATTTGTGCAAACGAGGTGCCAGTGGTTAACGGGACCCCCTGTTAAACATCAGCTTGACCAGAGTCGGGTGAGCAAACGGCCTACAAGGTGGTCCTGCTCAGTTGTTTCTGCAGCTATACTGGGCATCTTGTGCTCCGCTCTCCCTATCATGCCAGGTCCACGCAAGAGGGGAATGCCTCTAGTGTGAATCGCTTGGTCTAATCGATTGTGGGATCGCTTACGTCAACCGATTGGTCCAATCGATTCTGTAATCGACCAATCGGTTCTGTAATCGATCTACATAAACACTTACTTAATCAATTACGGGACCTCGTGACCGATCCGACCAACCAATTAAGTAATCACTTGAGTTGTACACTAGACGTACAAGTGGATAGGGTCGAAATATAAAGGATTTGCTTGTCCGGCTAGAAGTGCGCGTGCCACCCCTGTAAATGGGGTCTAAGTGGCGGGCTGTTCACAAGCGAAGAAATCGAGAAGGCTTGTGAAGCGCCAGGTCTTCAACGACCTCGCTCATGACAGGCATTCTCTTCGAGTTTACCAGCGAAGTTACATACCACACTATGCATGTAGTGCTTCGCAAGCTTGTCGTCTTCAGGAAGCGAGGCTCCGCCCGCTGCCCTCATATGCCTTCGCCTTCGTGGCCAGAATACTTGGACTTTCCCATCTGCCGTCGGCGTCAAATCCAAGGATCTTGCCATCGAGACGCAGCCACGGTGTCGCTCCTCCTCGTGTCGCTCCTCCTCGTGTCGCTCCGAACAGTCCCAACTATCTCGTGACTGTTTGGACTTGTTGCTTCTGCGAGAAGATCAGACAAAGTAACGTCCGATACACGATTTTATTCCTCTGCGATAGACCAGCCTCCGCAAGACGTCCCGGTTCTGTGTCGCGCCCCATCCGCAATACGAGGACGATCCGAGGTTGGTTCTTTTCCTCTCTTCCCGGTTCTGTCTCGCTTGTTGTCGGTTGCGCTTTCTGCGCCGAGGGGCGGGACAGACGGACGCTTTTCAAGTGCCGCCCTCCGCGCGCCACAGTGGCCCTTCCCGGCCGCGAGCGGTCGCGCAGCGCCCCGAGAGGAGTCTAGAAGCGTGTCGTCGGCGCGGATGCGGCGCGAAGACGAGAGCATGTCCACACGGCCTCGGCACGGGCACAAGCTCACGCTGGATGAGCTGTCCGAGGAGGACTTGGGGGGCCTCGGCCTGGACGACACCCTGACGAACTTTTCCAACACGCTCTGCGAGCGAGCGCCAGATGGGGTGGTACGCCAAGCTTTGCTTAGGAAGCGCTTGGGAGTGGCGGCGCGGAGCGGCGGCTCGCACAGAAGCTCGAGGCGTACGGCGCACTCACCAGCTCTTCTGTGCGCGCTGCTAGGCGATCAACAGCGACGGAGCGCGCATGCAAGCCTCAGGGGAGGAGGTGGACGATGTGGTGTACCGGGACGAGCTCACCATCCTGAACGAGAACATCGGGCGCGGCGCGTGCAGCCAGGTAGCGTCCCGTTTCTCGCCGTCTTGCTTCTGGAGACGGGCGCGAGCCGGTGCTGACCTCGGCACCTTCTTCGCCGCAGGTGCAACTGGCCAGGTCCCGGATAGACGGCAGATACTACGCGTTGAAGATCTTCAACATCTTCGACGGGCCGAAGCGAAGGCAGCTCTTCACGGAGGTCAAGAGCCTCTGGAATGTGCACTGCCCCGCGCTCGTCCGGTTCCACGGGGCCTATCTGGAGGGCGGGAAGGTCTGCTGCATCCTGGAGTATATGGATTGCGGCACGCTGGACGACATATACGACAAGATCCCGCCGGACACGGACATCCCAGAGGACGTCCTGGCCTCGCTGGCCTACCAGATGCTCTGGGGGCTGGCCTTCCTCCAGCACGACAGCCAGCTGCACCGGGACGTGAAGCCGGCGAACGTGCTGGTGAACCGCAGGGGCGAAGCCAAGCTGAGCGACTTTGGCATCGCGCGGCGGCTGGAGGACGAAGGTGGCCTGGCACAGACGGTGACCGGCACCTTCAAGTATATGTCGCCGGAACGGCTGAATGGAAGACGATATTCGTACAATAGCGATGTGTGGAGTGTAGGTGTTATTCTTTTGGAAGGAGCGCAGAAGAGCTATCCCTTTGGCGCCGCTCGGAATCAGATCGAGCTCGTTCAAAGCTTGCATGAAATTGACATCGTAGACTTCATGAGGAGCTGCGACCTATCCGACAAGTTCGTCGATTTCCTGCGGGGCTGCCTGACGCTGGACGAGGCAGACCGCTACGACGCAGAGCGACTGCTGGACTCTCCCGTGTTTGAGGAGTACGACATCCAGGACTACGACTCGGCGGCGCAGATCCTACGGCAGTGGGTGGACGACTTCGTGCCCCCCAGTGACCTGGACTTCGAAGCCGAGTCCAAGCTCATGACCACGCTCGGCTCGAGCGTGAGCACCATGGAGGATGAGAGGGAGACAGGCTGCCTTGACACCCTGAACAGTCTTAGAGAAAGTGAAGATGAAATAAGCCAGCTCGCCCGCGACGTGAAGGACTTGGATCTGCGAGAGGTACGCAAACCGCGATGCCGAAGCCCGGCGGGGAGCCTTTCCATCCCGCGACGCTAACGTGAGTTTCACGCCCACCCCTGTCTGGCAGGCCAAGCGGCAGTACGCATTCCGGTCCGATTCGCTGCAGGATAGCAAAGTTGCCGAGACCAAGTAGCGCAAAGGTGCTTCCGCAGGAGCAAGCGTGTATATCCATCAACTAGTGAACTAGTGGTATGCGTCGTGTCATGCCGGCGCTGCTGGTCGTGCTTCCAAGAGCTGAGCACTCCTCCGTCCGTTTCACAATGATCAGTCGTCCGAACCCGAAACTCCCATTGCTTTATAACTCTTGAAAGCAGAATATTTTATATCTCAACGGTTCGAATGCCTCCAATCCTGCGAGGAATTCAATCGCTTCAGTGCGTTGGGAATCGTCGCGGTGACGGGCGCTCAGAAAGAGCACATCCTGCACTCCCACCATCCCACCGCGGCGGCGTCCTGAGGATGCGGATTCTCGTGCCCACGGTCGTGCTTCTTTGCCAGGTCCACGCAGCCCAGGCCTCCGAGGTCCTGCTCCAGCAGCTCGAGACCGTTGGCTACCAGCTGGACATCGGGCTGCTGCAAATGCTGGACGAGGTGCTGTTCGCCCTGGAACAAGAGGGCGGCCGCGTGGGCCGAGGAAGCGCCCTGCAGCTCGGCTGCGGCACCGGCATCTACGCGGACTACCTGAAGTCCGGATCTCGGCGGGTGAAGCGCCGCGTCATCTGCGTCGATCCGGAGCCCAAATTCGGCGTGTTCAAGGTGAGGGGCAATCTGTAGACAGGGGGAAAGCTCTCTGCGGATTTGGCTGCCGTGAGAGAAGCTGACAAGGAGCGTCAATGATGAAGAGGAAAGGAGGCCCCCGCCAACACGCTGTGAACATCCTGGATCCGGACTCCAACACGCCGGTGTTCCGGGAGCAGCTCGGCAAGTTCAACTTGGTGTTCACGATCATGGAACCCAGCTATTTCCCGCGCGATCGCCAAGAGGAGGTCGCAAAGTTCCTGGCAGACTCGCTGCTCCACGGCGGGCGGCTGGTGTTCCTGAGCGACTTGGCGCATCGAGAAGACGGGACGACGATGACGAAGGCGGAGTGGAAGAGGGAATTCCGCTTGGCAGGCCTAGAACTAGACGACCAGCTCTCCGCACACGGAAGGTGGGCAGGCGGAATCCGTGATCCGGCACCATGATTTCGCCAAAACTCGCAACTAAGCAGTCTTCTCCGTTCCCTCCCCCTTCAGGACGGCATGTGACTCCTTTGTGAACATGAAGAGTATTCAGGTGTTCCGGAAGACGGGAGCCACACCAAGAAATGTTTGACGAGATGCATATGCGCTGGAACCGAAATGGATTGGCGTTGGAGCCGACATTCAGTGGCGCTGGAGGCCTTGAAGACTGCTACAGCTTCTTAGCCTTCCACCTCGGGGAAAAGAGGCATGTCCTTCTGGAATGCAAACGCGCAAGCTCGATTGATTAACACCTTCTACAAAAGCTGTGTCCTTGTCGTCTTGCGAACTGATCGGCAGGGCGCTTGTCCAGAGGTTCCCGCGCAACACAGCGTAATCCGCTGATGCTTCTCGGACCGCGGTTGTCATCGGCCACTTCGGGTTCCACGCCCCTGTCCGCGCCATTCCCATGCTCGCACTGACGCTGACGCCTTGATGGAGAGAGACGCACAGACACACAGACACACAGACACACATGCGTATGCTAATACAATTCGCCGCCCAGCAACCTTTCTTGTGGAAACCATATGAAGCTTGGATGTGGCACTCCTCCCACGAACACGACGCTGCGAGATCGCGCCGCAATGCATTCACACGACCCACCGGAGCTGGAGCGACTGCAGCACCTTACTCGCTTGTGCTCCTCAAAAGCATCATCTCCAGCTTCTCCACGAAGAGCGCCTCGCGTCGAGGCTGCTTCCAATGCATTCCACGCACCATGTCCAGGCGTGTGGCGAGGCTCTCGTTCCGCAGAGTCAGGCGACCGTACCGCTTCTTTGCTTCGTGATCAAGGCACCTTTTAACGATCCCGGCTAAGTCCTCATTGCTCAAGGGAAAATCGGTGCCGAAGAGCTGCTCTCCACAGAGCTGTATAATCTTGCCCATGGAGAAGTAGTCCGAGGGATAGCTGTAGGAGGCAATCAACTTCTCATCCTGATCCTCTGCCTCCGATCCAAGGCTTCTTTTCATCCTCTTGGCCATCCGACTCCAAGGGCCTTCACTAATGTTTCCGGTACTCAACACTTCCTTGATCTCCGGTGCCACAAAGGTGTCATCGTAGCCCATGTATGCAGTGTGCTCGCAGTTATTGTCGATGACTTTGGCGCTGGCAAAGTTGCCCAACTTCGCCGTGAAGGCTTCGTCGTGGATCGCGAGGGACACGTTCGGCGGGCGCAGATCTCGGTGCACGATTCCTTGTTTGTGCAGATACTCGAGGCCTCGGACGGCGCCGCGCAGGATGTCCAGAAAGATGGGGAAGAGCAAGGCTCCCGAATCATGGATGTTTGAAAGGTTCGGCTGCAGCTTGCAGAGTCTGTCCAGGCTTCCCAAAGGAGGCGTCGCTTTAAAGACAAGGCGGACACCGGTCAGCAAACTGGTGCCGCTGGTGATCGGCAGATACCCAACGAAGCGGTGCAAGTACTTCTGGCCGTCAGCCGTCAATGAGCGCCTCTTGAGGAGCCACATCTCCTTGAAGAAGAGGTCCCGCTTCGCATCGGCAATGCTCGAGTCCTGCAGCTCATCCTTCCGCAAGCGGCGCTCAACCAGCTGGAATCGCACGTCGTCGTCGTAAACAGCCACGCCGAAGGTGCCCGGGAATCGCCAGGCGGGTTCGTCCGGCAGTTGCCAATCTTGTTTCAATTCAGAGAGCTGCTCAGCAATGTCTTCGTCGCCGAGAAACGCCCTTGCTTCTTCATGACCAAAGCTTGTTTCCGGCAACTCCTCCTTCAGGTCCCGAGCCAGGCTCTTTAGGTATGGCAGCGACTCTGCGTCTGTACAGGTTATAATCGCATGCAGCAAGTCTCGAAAATCCTCTTCGACGGCAATGCCTCGCCTTATACAGCCCTCCGAGTCCTCCTGAGTCGTCTCAGCGTCGCATGCGGAGCCATCGGAAGCGGCGCTCTTGGATTCACCATTGCGCTCCATGTCCATGGAAAGGTCGTTGTCTTCTGCTACTCGACCTTGAATTGGAGGTGCCAATGGCACATGCAAGAACTTAAACCACATCTCAATGTTCTTCTCGTGCTTTCGAAGTCGAGTAGTGAGCTCCTTCAGCTCTTTCCTCCTGCGACTTCGTGGCCAACTGGCGACGCCCTCCTCCTCCCCCTCCCCTCCTTCCTCCACCTCCGCTGCCATCTTCTGCTCTTCGTTGTTCTCCGTGCATGTCTCATCGTCAGGCTGTCGGCGACTTCCACGCAGCGAAGCTAACCACGGCGCAGGCTCCAACTTGGCGGCGAGGACGATGTCTTTCAACGCAGCTTGAAGAATGCTTTCAAGCTCGTCTTTCTTCCCCTCAAGGCCCAGGCCCAGACCACCACTTTCAGCGGGAAACTGGTGTTTGGGAAGCCACTCCGCAAACAGTCTGAGCTGCTCGTCGAGAGAGGCCACCTGGGAGCGGAAGGCCCTCGCTTTGCTCATCCAGCGATCCCATAGGTCCAGAAACCCAGGCGCAACTCCAAAGATGCTGCCGGCACTTCCAGCAACACCTAAAGCAATTATGGTGACGGCCACGACCTCCGCCATGCTCAGAATACACGGCGGAACGCTGTTCTCCACAGACTTCCAGAGCCGACGGCAACCGTCTTCGGAGGTCAAACTGGTTTAGAAGAGCGCCTCTCGCTTTAGCTGCGAAGTGCTTCTGGTAGATGAGATGTGCTTGCTTTCGCTTCAACAGTGATCCGAAAGATGCGGCGGCCGGGAGGTGAGCGTCAAGCTCAACTCTTCCTCGCCCCCTCCGTTGCGCTGCTCAACGACACGTGCGTGTGTCAATGGCGGAAACGCCTCCCTTAAAGCTGAACCACTTGGAACACCGGTGACGACGGCGGCTTCAAAAGTGTTTACCACCGCGTCGCGCTGCGCGTGAGGCGCCAATTTCTGTTCTGAAGAGCAAAGCGCCTGTGGCTGGATCTCCACATTCTTCACATTCTCAACATTCCACTTCCGCTCAGAGGCGCCAAAGTCGGATGTCCTGTGCAAGAATCGGCTGTTCGGGACGAGGAGGTTCGAGAATGGCGAAGATAGAGAATTTGGAAAGAACTTAGACCAATCAGGTGGGATTCGGCGGAAGTTGATGGGTGCAACATGCTCGATCTTGGATGATGTTTTCAACGCGATGAGTCGGAAAGATGTCTTGTGCATCAAATTCCTTTGTCCCATTCAACAGGAGAGAAAGTGCTCTTCAGCCTCTCTTTCGACAGCGCCGCAGCTTCAATGTTTGTGAAAGAGCCTTCGAGATAAAGTTGTTGAGTGGTTATCGACGCACAGGTCCTACGGCAGTCTGTCACATTTCCAACCATCATAAGCTTCGACAGCCAGGAGGATACACTATTCTTCGGAAATGACGACATGAAGAGGCGCTGAAGCATCGATAGACGGAGATAGATACTTGGATGAGAGAAGTTTGCTTGCGGTTGGGTAGAAAGGCGGCTGGAATACGGACGAGGAGCGGGTGAAGGTGCTTGAGAGAACCGACTCGCAGAGATGGCAGAAAGGATGTTATGGGGGGAACTGGGCTGGGCTACGAAGAGAGGCGATGTGGAGATGGTGAAGACGCTGTTGAATCAAGGAGCCAACCAAAAAGCGGTTGGTTGGTGTGGGGCGCCACCACTATGCATAGCCGCCCACAATGGCCATTTGGCAGTGGTCAACGTGCTACTTGACCGAGGAGCAGACAAGGAAGCTGCCACTGAGAATGGACGGACGCCGCTCTACATGGCTGCTGAGAAAGGCCATTTGGAGGTGGTCGACGTGCTACTAGATCAAGGGGCGAGCAAAGAAGCTCCCAACAAGGATGGATGGACGCCGCTTTTCATTGCATCTCAGAATGGTCACTTGGAGGTGATCAATGCGCTGCTGGATCGCGGAGCGGACAAAGAAGCTGCCACTAAGGACGGATGGACGCCGCTTTTGACTGCTGCCGAGAACAATCATTTGGAGGTGGTCGACGTGCTACTTGATCGAGGGGCGAACACAGAGGCTGCGACAAAGCATGGATGGACACCGCTTTTCACCGCCTCTCACAAACATCTTCCAGAGGTGGTCAATATGCTACTAGATCGTGGAGCGAACAAGGACGCTGCCACTGAGGATGGATGGACGCCGCTCTTTGTTGCATCTCAGAATGGTCATTTGGAGGTGATCAATGCGCTGCTAGATCGTGAAGCGGACAAAGAAGCTGCCACTAAGGACGGATGGACGCCGCTTTTGACTGCCGCTTACAATGGCCATTTGGAGGTGGTCAACGTGCTACTTGACCGAGGAGCAGACAAGGAAGCTACCACTGACAATGGATGGACGCCGCTCTACATGGCTGCTGAGAGCGGCCATTTGGAGGTGGTCAAGATGCTGCTTGATCGAGTGGCGAACAAAGAAGCTCCCAACAAGGATGGATGGACGCCGCTTTTCATTGCATCTCAGAATGGCCATTTGGAGGTGGTCAATGCGCTGCTAGGTCGCGGAGCGGACAAAGAAGCTGCCACTAAGGACGGATGGACGCCGCTTTTGACTGCCGCTTACAATGGCCATTTCGAAGTGGTCAACGTGCTACTTGACCGAGGAGCAGACAAGGAAGCTGCCACTGACAATGGATGGACACCGCTCTTGATTGCCGCTTGCAACGGCCATTCAGACGTGGTCAACGTGCTACTAGATCAAGGGGCGGACAAAGAAGCTGCCATGAAAAGAGGGGCAGCGCAGCTCTGGATGGCCGCTGAGAATGGCGACTTGGAGATGATGGATGTGCCGCTAGATCTAGGGCCGAACGAAGAAGCTATCGCTCAGAACGGAGCAACGCCACTGTACATGGCCGCTCAGAATGGCCATTCTAAGATGGTCAAGATGCTGCTTGATCGAGGGGCGAATACAGAAGCTGCCGCTGAGGAGGGATGGACCCCTCTCGTGATCGCCGCTCGGAATGGCCATGTGGAGGTGGTCAGTGTGCTGCTAGACCGAAAGGCGAACATAGAAGCCGCGACGAGGAATGGCGATACGCCGCTCTTGGTCGCAGCTAGAAACGGTCATACGAGGGTGGTTGACGTGCTCTTTGCCACTGGTGCAAACCTAGAAGCCGCCGCGAGGAGATTTGGAGAGAAGCTAGTATTTGCTGCAGCTGAACTTGGCCATCATGAGCTGATCGGTGGGTTGCTCGACAACGGGGCGAAAACTGAAGTCATGAGCAGGGATGGGGCGACGCCACTTTACGTTGCCGCTCAGAATGGCCACTTGGAGGTAGTAAATGTGCTTCTAGGTCAGGGAGCCAATGCTGAAGCCGCAACAAGAAGTGGACAATCCCTGGAACATTCTGCAGCCTTGAATGATACTTCGGAGCGAGCGAGTATTCCCTCCTTCTCGGACATTGATTTGGTGCTAGGCCAGTTCTGGGAGCTAGGGTGGGTCTGGGAAGGCAAACCAGAAGCCGTAGCAGTTTCCGGACAGAGGCCACTTCATGGGGCTGCTCTTAATGGCCATTTGGAGATCGTCAATGTATTGCTAACACAGGAATGCAACCCAGAAGCGGAAAACGAGGATGGCGAAACGCCGCTTTTTTTGGCTGCCAAGAATGGTCACGTGGAGATCGTCAACGTACTGCTCCAACAAGGATGCAAACCAGAAGTGGAGAATGACAACGGCGAGACGCCGCTTCTCATGGCTGCCGGAAGTGGCCATCTGGAAGTTGTCAATGTGTTGTTGGCTCAAGGAGCAAGAGCAACAGGCATACGTCATGATGGAGCAACTGCATTGTACGTCGCTGCTCAGAATGGTCATCTAGAAGTTGTCAAAATGCTTTGGAATCAAGCGCGCAAGAGTGAAGCAGCAGCCAGCGAAGATGCGACATCATCTCTGATCGCTGCCGCTCGGAATGGGCACCTTGAAGTGGTCCAAGAATTGCTCCGCAATGGAGTGAATGCGGAAGGAACCAGCAAAAATGGCTTTACAGCACTTCATCATGCCGCCGAGAAAGGGCATGTGGGCGTTGCGTCGCTTCTTCTTGAATCTGGAGCCGGCATTGACGTCGAGAATGACGACCGCGACACACCAATGGCCCTTGCTGCTAAGGAAGGGCAGCCGGATGTTGTTCTTTTGCTGATGGAACGCCAAGCAAGATTCACGATACCGTCAAAACAACAGTCCGCGTCACTGAGTCCCTCCTTTTCAACAACCCGCTGGACAACGCCTCTTCACATCCTTGTCCGCCATGGTGCTGATTCACTGTTCAAGAAGACCGTCGAGCGTTTGCTCCTGCCGCGTTCGGCCAACGAGGACGTCAACCTGTTGCAAGACTCGCGGCTTGTCGAGCTCCTCCTTGCGAAGGACGGAGAAGGCGACGTGGCTGTTGATCTGCTCGAGGCTAGACTGGAGAAGCTTCCGTCGCTTGCCGCAGCGTTTCAGGTTCTATGCACGCCGATCTCGAGAACTCTTTTGGAAAGATCACCGATACCGGTAGTGCGAATCCACCTGTGCGGTCCCGGAGGTTCAGGCAAAACGCTTCTGAGATATCAGCTTCTTGAGGACGTGGATGGAGTTCAGTCGCTGACGTCAAAAGGCATCATCGAGACCCGCACACGAAGCGTCAATGTTTGTCCCGCGACTCTCACGGGGGTAAGCGAAGTTGAGTATGAAATGCACGAGCGCACTGTGTCAGCGCAGCTGTTCGACCATGGCGGACAGCAGGAGTTCCACGTGACGTACCGCAAGCTACTTGGTCAGCCTCTGTCAATCTATATCGTCGTTCTTCCCGTCTGCCCAAATGGAATTCCCCTATCCGATGCTGAGGATGAGACGTACATACTAGAGCCCACTACGGCAGATACGACAGAGAGGGACTTGAGGCACTGGCTGTCCATGCTGAGCACATTGGCACATTCCGTCGCTCACCAAGTGGTGGTCGCTGTGAATGTGTTTGAAGGAACGGACTCT
Organism: Pinguiococcus pyrenoidosus; assembly: GCA_019677205.1. NCBI lineage: Eukaryota > Pinguiophyceae > Pinguiochrysidales > Pinguiochrysidaceae > Pinguiococcus > Pinguiococcus pyrenoidosus. The sequence continues at coordinate 1,887 of JAAMXY010000670.1, read as the reverse complement.
ACCAATGTTGACAGACACGTCCGCGCGGTACGAAACGTTCTGAGGGAGTATGTATCGTGGGCTGGTGTGGTGAGGGACGAAGAAGGGGATGCAAAGAATCCTAAAGAAAGTATGCATCCTTCACGGATGCTGACTCAGCTTCAGCTTGTCGAGAAAGAGCCCGTCGTGCTCAACTGCATGTCTTCGAGCGAGTGGAAGGAAGCGAGCGACCAAGGCGGAGGCAGCCTCTTTGCTCATGTCTGCAGAGCATGGGATGCTCTCCAGGCTATGGAAAGGACCCATGGTGTTGAAGTGACCATGCCAAAGCTTTGCTCCGATTTGATCACCAACATTCCAAAGCTGCGCGATAGCCAACAGAAGGTGGAGATAGCTAGCGACGCTCGGGAAGTTGTCAAGAAAACGATAAGAGGTGTCTATGAATCGTTGACGAAAGGTGCAATCAATTCCCTTTTCACTTACGCAGAGAGATGTGGCGAAGTTCTGCTCGTCTCTTCTGAGGTGGGATCGGAAAAGAGACGCGAAAGTGCAACAGCACCAATGAGCGAAGGCTTGGTGATTTGGGATCCCGGCTGGTTTTTTTCAAAGGTGCTCGGCGAACTTTTCCAGCCGTCCATATGGAATCGTGATGGAGGCCGGCCAGTGAACATGAATCGGTCCGACGTCAAGCATATTCTCCTTCGCACACCCATGTCGGACGTAACCTGCGAGATTAAAGATCCTGCGAGAGTTGACTGCATTCTGGACATCATTCTCGGCCTACTGCACGATATACAGTTGTGTGCCGTCGTGCACGTGGAAGAGCAGCCTTCAGAAGAGGACGAGGTGTGGTTCCCGCTGTTTCTGAACAGCCCCGACTATGAACTATTCCCGGACACGAATATTCGAGCGCCCAAAAGACGCAAGCTCAGTGATCACGCCATTGATCACTGCTCTCCCAAGAAAACCCTGTGCAACACTTTCAGGATTCTGGCAGAGGGTGATTGGAAGAACGGAAGGTATCATGGACACCTGATGAGCATTCGAGATCTGAGGGCAGGGACATCCAGGAGCCGCAGCGATTCCTCCAAAATAGATTGGAGGATCGTTCTACCTGGAAGTTTCGAGCGCTTTATGGCACGCGTCTTTCAGGCTTACCACCCGGGGAGCGTGGGGGGACCGCGTGTGTCCATGGCGCCGAATCTAGTTCAAGTCCAGTGGAAGAGCTCGGCGCGTCACGACCGACGATGTGCACACGTCCAGTGTCAGATGCTTTTCGATGAGAAGCATCTGAAGATCGCGTGTATGATATGGGTATGGACGTCTAATAATGATGCGGCAAGTCACCTTCTTGAAGACCAGCATATGAACGTTAACTCGAGAAGTGGCGAATCTCAGAGACTTGATCCAACTCTACAAGTGGTTGGCCAATTTGCTTCGTGGATGAAAGAGGCGTCTTCAGATGAAACATCAAAGCTACAGTGGAATGAGTACACGTTGGAGGATGACGCGTTTCTGGCAACTGGCAAGGAAATCCTGCAGCTTTCGAACAACTTCCTAGCATACGAGGGAATGGAGTTAATGGACTTGGATCACTCTCGCGACGAAGAAGCTACTTCTCTGGGCGAGCACGGAAGTGACCTAGTCCTGAATTCTGCCAAAGTTGCCGATCTTTGGAAAAGGCTTCAGTCTTTCGAGGCGCAGCTCGGATGCATCCGTGATGAAATTCAGTGCCAGAACGGCGCTACGGAGGAAAAGAAGTCCTCAACCCAGGGAGATCGGATTCATGATTCGGTCTTGGAGCCTCTGGCGTACTGCGAAGACGACTTCGAAGATCAAATCGAGATTGGTCGAGGAGGCTTTGGTATGGTGTATCGAGCGAAACACCGTCGGTTCGCGAATGACTACGCC
>JAAMXY010000668.1:0-12629 GCA_019677205.1 Pinguiococcus pyrenoidosus | reverse complement strand
ACTCTGGAACTTTCCAAAGTTTGCCAATTTCCAGTTTCCAATTGGATTTCGCATCCACCCTAATATTTCGGATTTGGGATTTGGGATTTGGGATTTCGATTTTCGGATTTCGGATCCAAAAACCAAAAACGAGAATCCAAAGTCCAAAATATTTATTTTGCTTTACACCTGCCGAATAAGCGATCCACGCCCCGGTGACGCCGCGCGCCTCTCGCGCCTGCCGTGTCCCATGGCGCTGCAAAGGGTCTCCGTTCCTCTGGACGACCAGCTGCAGGTGCTGCGGGCTGTACTAAAGCGCCGCCGAGAGCCCGAGGCGAGCGCAGTATCGATCCTGCGCATTCGATTTCTGGTGAAAAAGGCGCTTTTTGAGGTGGATGTGACGGCGGTGAAGAAGCGACGGGTGGAGGCCAAGACCGGAGAGCCCGCCATTGTACACTACACCATGGGAGTGCTGCAAAACGCGCCGGACAGCGCTCTAATCGGCGTCAAAGTCAACATTTTCCAGGTAAACCCCGAATTTCCGCCGAAAATTCAGCGATTTATCGGTAAAACGGCGGATTCTTAGGCGCCAGAGGGCGCCACCCGCTCCGCGAGGACCAGCAGTAGATGGTGGATGGAAGTGGCGTCCAAGAAAGGCACTTTTGAGCGGCTGGATGCCCCTCCACAGCTAGAAATACCGGAAGACCAGGTCGCCAATCACCTCCAGAAGGCCAAGCGGGCGTCCAAAGCGCCTCCAGCGCCCCCTGCATCTCCGCGGAAGATAGACCAAGGCACCGAGAATCGATCGGGGTCACAAGGGGACCTCTCCGGGTCAGGAAAGCGTGAAAATCACCGGGTTTTGCAGAGCGTAGAGGAAAGTCCGCCGCCGCCACCGCCGAAACCGCCTCCAGGAGAGCCGCCAAAGCCCCGAGTGATCTTCGTGCGGCCCAAGCTTCGAAGGGACTTCGAAGAGGTGGCGTTACCGACGGGAAAGGTCGGTACCTGGCGCTTTCGTATCGCCGAACCAGGCAGTGCGACGGCTTTTCTGACGAGCAGCTTCGCGCTTCGCCTAGGATTTCATGACCACTGCCGAGCTGGAGCAGCTGCTCCGCGCGAAGAAGGCGCCCAATTGCTCGCTCTCCATCATCGACTCCGCCTCGGGCGAGGTGTTGAGTGGGGAGGCGACCATCAAGGGCGGAGACAAGGTCGCCTACATCCGCTTGCCCGCGGCGAAGAAGGGAGACGTCGCGCCGAAGAAGTCTTCCGATCTCGACGACGTGCCCTTGGACATGTTCCTGCCGGACACAAGTGGCACCGCGCAAGGGCTGGACGACTCTCTAGCCATCTTCGCGGGTACTACGGCAGCCGGCGCGATGCCCAAGTCCAAGCCGGAGGAGGGCGCGACGCCGCCGGAGGGCTACCTTTGTCACCGATGCGGCCATGCGGGACACTTCATCCAGCACTGTCCCACCAACTCGGATCCAAAGTTCGACATAAAGATCATGACCAAGGGCAGGCCGAGCACGGCGCCGCCGTTGCAGCCAGAGATGCAAGCGGGGGGGCAGCCAGCTCCGCCGCCGAGTGCGGGTCCACAGGATCCGAAAGGCTGGGGAGGCCTCAAGAGCGCGGAGGACGCAGAGCAGCTCAAGCTGGCGCCAATCGCGCCATCTCAAGCAGACACCAACGGTTGGGGAGCTCTGACACAGCCAGCGGAGAACGAGAAGAACGGCAATGGCCAGGAGTGCCGCGAATGCGGAGACCTCCGGGAGCTGGTGGCGTCGCTGGAGCGCCGAGTTGATATCTTGGAGGTAGGCCAGCCAAGTCGCACCTTTCCCGATCAAGACCTTTCGTCAGGTGCCGGGCAATTCCTAACTACGCGATGAAATCGCCTCTGCATCTCTGCATCTCTGCCTGCTGTCCTCTCCTCTCCTACAACTCCGACCGACTTCGCGAAGAGACTGGTGCTCCAGTCGCAGAAGGAGCCGCGGCCGCCATCGGAGTTTCCGCGTCCAACGGCGTTTCCACGAGGCCCAATGCTAGGGAGGGGACCGCCGAGGCCGATGATGCCACGCTTCACGCCCTTTGCGGGATCAGGCCCGTATGGAGGGCCCGGAAGACCAGCCTTCGGCCCCGGCAATGCGTTTGCCAGACCCTTTGGCAGAGCGCCGCTCCCGTACCCAACCGCCCCGCAGCCTCAGTGGGGCCCGCACGGATTTGTGGCCATGGAGCAGCCGGCGTATTCGCCGTACTCGGAGGACGCGCACGTCGACACGGAAGCCACTGGATTGCGGCCGACGGAAGGTGGCTCAAATGGAGCCGCTTCGAATCGAGCCGCTTCGAATCGAGCCGCTTCAAATCGAGCCGCTTCAAATCGAGCCGCTTCAAATGGAGCCGCTTCAAACGGAGCCTACCGAAAGGACAGCGAGGTGGAAAGCGGAGAGGAATTGGAGGACTTGGAGCTCGAAGATCTGTGAAATCAGCGACGCGATGGGCCAGCGGTCCAGCTTTTCGTCGACAAGATGAAGTAAGACGGTCAGGTCTCCGACGCCTCCGACACAGACGAAATTCAAGCCTTTGCTTCTTGCTTCTTGCTTCTTGCTTCTTGCTTCTTGCAGAACATTGGCTCTGAACTGCTGGCAGGGCGGTACAGTATCCATAGGGACAAGCGAACATGATCCACATTCTGGGACACGACAACGTTCCGGGTGTCCGGCATCCTTAGAAACCAAAGCTTCAAAACAAACCCAGCTGAGACAGGCACGCCCCGCGCCCCGCCCCCCCCCGCCTCTTTTCTAGTCGTCTTCGTCGCTGCTGAAGCCTCCGCCCAGCCGAAGAGCAACCTCTGGGCGGGGGGTCCTCTTGCCGCCGCGAGCGGGCTTTGGAGCCGGGGCCAAGGACGCCTTCTCACGCGAGCACTCCGCGTCGATGGGGTAGTTGAAGTCCACCGCCTCAGGTTCGCCGCCGCCCGACGAGTACAGCCGTGCCGCAAGGAGGTCTCCGTCTTTTAGTGAGAAAGGAGCATTCCACAGCGCAGGCTTGGCCGCCCCGCGCTTCTGCTTCAGCAGCGCGCTGAGAATCGACCATCTGTGGTCTCCATTTGCGCGCCGAGCAAACTCGTAGTACGTCTCCGTCGAAGGTTGGTCGCTCTGCAGGCGCAGGAAGGGCTCCGCGGCGTTCGCTAGGTGGTTCAGATTCGGCTTGGCGCCGCCGTCCACGACGATCTCTCTGGGGGGCCACTGGCCGAAGGTGCCGTCGCTAATCTGCAGCCAAAGCAGCAAGGCTTTCGGCCGAATCTCCCTCGACTGCTGGACGGGATACACAATCAAAGGGCGGCTCAGTCGCTTGTGCAGGCGGAGACTCTTCAGGGTCTTGCCTCGATTGTCGACGTTGTCGCTGCCTTTCTGCGCCGGATTGCGCCCCAGAATCCGGCCGGGGAGGCGCTCGGGGGTGAGCTCTCGCAGCAAGAAAGAGAGATGCTGCGGCCCTTTCGTTGGTCCTGCTCCTGCTCTCTGGGCGCCGTTCCCAGCTTCTTCAGCTCCATTCGCAGCTCCTCGAGCTCCATTTGCAGCTTCTTGAGTTCCACCATTCACTCTGTGACCCTTTTGCTCGCTACTTCTACTACGCTTCTTCTTCGCTTCCCCCTCCGCTACGCAAGGATCATCGCCTTGGCCTTCTTCTCCCAGCTGATCAACAGTACCTTCCGCTTCGTCCCCGAGCGCTCCGGTCTTAGGCAACGACTCCACCAAAGGTTCCACCGCGTCATACAGCTGCCTCAGTGTGGAGTCCTCGTGAACGAAGACGCTACCCAGCGGTGAGTACGTCCGTTCCATTCGCCATTTCAGCACCATTCTCCACATGGCCAGATGCGGAGTTGCGTCTTTGGCGCTCGGATCGACGGCCACATCCGAGTCGAGGCTAGGCGGAGGGGTGGCCGCCGGTTCGCTGGGCGGATCCCACAGAAGCAGGTTGACCCTCAGCGTGTTCTCCGGTGCTACACGGCCCGCTTCCAGCATCACTTTACTTCCCGCAATGAGGCCGACGTCGTCGAGGGAAAAGCACGTCACCTTCAGATGGCCTTTGCCTTTGTCTATGTCCCACTTCTCTTCGACCACCTCACTGGTGGCTTCGCCGTGCCCATTCAAGCGTCGCAGAAGGTATGACCGGCTGTCCTCACCTCCGTCTTCATCTCCCCTCGAGACCAGCGCCGCTTCTGCCTGTTGTCTAAGGTCTATGACCGTCGTCTTCTCGGTGACCTCCACCTCGGTCGTTGCCCCATTGTACGAAACTTCCACGGTGAAGCGAGTGGAGCTCTCCTCCGGCGCCGTGTCAGCCTCGCCCGACGACTCCTTCGACTGGCCGCTGACGTACAGGATCCCCTTGGCCCTCATTTCTTCCGGGAATGCGGAGAATGCGGTGTCGTACAATGCGGCATCGGTGACGTCCGTACCATTCGCTCGGAGCGTCAAGGCCTTGAGGTCCTCGGGCAAGGATTCGCGGAGGCGTGCCAGGGTGTCGCTGGCGTTCACGGCGATGAGGTAGCCGCCCTCTACGGATGCCACGTCTCCCGCTTCCTGCAGCTCTCCATCTGGCAGGATGCCGCTCACCATCGCATCTGCCAAGCGAGTGGCCTCGTCACCCTCGGCGGCTTGCACCTCCTCTTCGTCATCAAAAAGGCTGCTGAGCGGCATCAGCGTGTCGCTGGCTTCGTCGTTTTGAAAAGCTTCAGCTGCGGCGATGTCCTTGCGAACGAAAAGATACTTGAAGGACGTCCTCCGCTCTGCTTCCGTGACGCTCAGCGGGTCCTTCTGGAGGCCACGCGCTTCCGTGCTCTCCACGGCAAGGAAGGACAGGTCTCTCAGCCCCAGCGCGCCCACGGTCCTCTCCGAAAGGGATGCGGGGCCCGGGTTCTTTCGCTTGAAGTTGCGGGTCTTCCGCTCCATCTGCGGTTCATACACTTTGGTGGATTCGCAGGAGACGCTCAGGATGCAGCCGACGTCCTTTGCCTGGAGCGCTGCGCGGAAGTGACTGACGCAGAGTTGAGAGACATCCATCATGCTCTTCTCGGCGACGGCCATGGCAGCATCCCTCGCTGACGTCGTGGCGTACACGAAGACGCTCTCCCGGTCCCGGCGCATCGCCGCGTCTGCGCCCAAGACACCGACGCGAAGTCCCAGAGGCGCACTTCCCGGCCTGGGGAGAGGTCGTGACGCGCCCTTCTCACAAACCTCGGGCAGGGACTGGCCATCCCAGACCAGCAGAATGTCACCGTGCTCGACCCCATCCAGCGAAGACACCATCTCCACTCCGCTGTCCGCAGCCATGCCTTCCGACAGTGCCAGGGTCGACGCAAAGTAGTGCCCGTGCTGGCACTTTTTCAGGAGAGTGACGCAAAGCAGGAACGGCGCCGGGAGCTTCTCCGCTTGCGCCAGGCCTTGGATTTCCGTAAACACCTTCTCCTGCAGCTCCGGCGAGGTCCACCTCCGATCAAGTTGAAGCCTGCGCAGGTCCCCCTCGTTGTCGGCCAGAAGGATGGCGCCGTCGCGTTTGAGGTCCGAGGAGAATGCAATGCCTGCGCTCACGCTGTTGTCCATCACCTCCATGTCCCGGAGCTCGTTGTCGACGGTCGCGTTGTCCAGCTCGACGATCCGCCGCCAGTGCTCCGGAGGGACAGGCAGCACGGTTTCCCCTTCCGCAGAGGCACTTGGTCGGAGGCTACGAGATCGATAGAGCAGCATGTACGCGCAGTCCCGACCTTGGAAGGCCTCCCGAAGCCCCTGGATGGACGACGGCGTGACGCGGCTGTCGTTGAAGTCAAACCACTGTCCGTAGTGATCTGCGGACCACCTTTCCAGCCGATCCACGAAGTCGGCGCTCTCCGCATCCTTTTCTTCTGCTTCCTTGTCATCCTCCGCTTCCGCCAAGTCGCCATTCTTCTGGGCTTCCTTCTCGTCGCCCGTCTTTTCGGCTTCGTCCGCGTCGCGAGTCTTTTGGGCTTCCTTTCCCTCGCGAGTCTTTTGGGCTTCTTCTTCGTCGCGAGTCTGTTGAGCTTCCTTCTCGTCGCTCGCCTTAGAAACCTGGGGCACGTCCTTCAGGAGCGTTACCGTCTTGGATCTCTTGTTGTACGCAAAGACGTCACTGCGCGCCTCGACGAATCGGGTCAACGGCCCGAGCTCCTCCTTGTAGAGCGCCGTCCAGGACTTCTCGGTCGCCTTCTTCAGGTTGAACCCCAGCGCACTCATGCTCAGCCGCGGCCGGCCAGACTCCGCATCCGTCATGGCTCCATCAAAGCATGTCGCCAGCACCGCGACAGCTTCGTCAGCAGCCGCACGGGAGGCCGGCGTCGCACGCTTCGCATGCGGCCCTTTCGGCGGCGTCCAGTGCCCCTCGTGCAGGACATCGCGGATGAAGGCGTGATAGTGGCCCGAGAAGGCGTTTCCCCGATGGACAATGACCGCGTAGAGATCGTACCAGAGCGGATCCGCTGCATCCGTCTGGCTCCGCAGCCCACTGCTGGCCCTGCGCAGGGCGACGCCGGCATCCTCTTCGAGCATGGCCGCCCGCGCCTCTTCCGATGCCTGGTCAATGAAGACGCTGTTCTGCCGCATCTCCAGCAGCAGATCGTGGCGCTCCTTGCCGGCGCTGAAGCTCTTCAGCCTTGCCTCCTCCACAAAGGGCGCCATGTCGAGCACCAGCGGGAACTCAAAGGCCGTGGTGACTTTTTCCCGCTGCAGCGTTTGGAAGTTGAAGGCGAAGCGCGTCAGGCTGATGTTGAGGAGCGGCGGCAGCTGGCGCAGCACGATCCCAAGCTCTGCGTCCCGCTTCTGCCCGCACGCCTCGCACTCGTAGGCATTGGCGCCCTCCAGCTTCTCCATATCCGTGTAGGCGAAGAGGCTGGCGATGAGGTCGCTCAAGCCCTGCACCTGCACCATCAGATCGTAGAACTGCTCCTCGCGTTCGCTGACCCGCCCGCAGTAGCAGCAGCGCACTCTCCTGGCCGTCACGCCTCTGCAAAGCGACTGCACCAGCTCCTTCCCCGACGATTTGCTCAGGCTTCGCTCCAGCGCGTCCAGGAGCAGCCGCTGGAGCTCGTGCAAGTCGTGCTGCTGCCGGCCGTCCATGGTCTCCCACTGGAAGCCCTTCTGCGTGAGCTCCTGCGTGGCCACGACGCCTCTCTTGCTCAGCTGGAGAAAGGTGAAGAGTCGCTGCAGCTCCAGGGGAATGTGGCGCGGCTTGCGCTTCCTCGGCGCGCTGGACTTCTGTGCCTCCCAGGCCTCCGCCTCCTCCGCGTGGCTCCAGATGTACTCCATCGCGGCTTCGAAGCTCTCGTTCTTGGTCTTGATACAGCCAAACTCGGCCGCAGCGACGCTGAAGCCCAAGCCCTGAAGCTGCTGCACGTACGCGTCGTTGGCAGACGTCTCCAGCTGCGGCGCTTCCGCCGCAGCCCCCGTCGCGCACAGGCCCAACTCTTCAACGCCGACCTGGAAGAGCCCCGCGCGCAGCTCCGGCGTGAGATACAGCGCCTGAAGCAGGCTGTTGAGGTAGCACGTGGCGCCCTGGTTCTCCAGCCCTAGTTCAAACGCAAAGAGGCGCCAAACGTAAACGCGCTTTCGGCGGGCTTTTGCGCCACAGCCTCAGACGTACCTGCAAAGCCCGTGGCCCCGCGGCCCTGGAACTTGCTGGCGCGCGCGCGCGACGCCATGGCCTCGGCGTGGCCGGAACCCGGTCGAAGCGCGGCCAGTAACGCGAATTCCGCGGCGTCGTCGGCAGCGCCGCGCTAAAAGAGTCTCCTGGAGATCGGGAGATCGGGAGATTGGAGATCGGGAGGCTCGAACGATGGAAAGAAGAGGGCGTCGATTTCGCGACGGAGGGGCGGCGCGACACCAGGATCAACCGGCGAGTGGTTGGTGGTGGCGCGACACCGATGCGAAGTGAAGTGAAGTGAAGTGAAGCGAAGTGAAGCGAAGCGGCAAATTTCCGTGGGTTGTTTCGGATGTGGCTGCTTGGTGTCTTTTGTGGATGTGAGCGATGCATGATGTGAACGGAGAGGAGCTACCGCCCGGCCGGGACACAAAGCGAGCGATCGGAGCCCTCGCCGGCTGCGCGCAGCTATCATCAGCCGGCGCGCCGTGCCTGCGAGGGGACCGGGCGCACGCACGGCCGCTGCCTGCTCCGGGCGGCAGTCCAGTGCGTCGTGCGTCGGCCGAGGCAGAAAGGCAGGAGGAAACCATCGGAGGGTGGATTCGGCGGCTCGTTGAAAGGCTCTTCTGCTTGGGTGCGATTGGGCACACTTCGTTGGCGACAGCCGCACGCGCGCTGTGATTTGCCTCGTCGCCACGGCAGTTGGACGTTGAAGCGAAGCTTGAAGGAATCATGTTAACGAGGCCGCCGCGTGGCGGCGAATGGATCGCCAAGACCGAACCCGCTGTGGTGCGAAGCGATTGGAGCGTTTGAATCTTGGCCAATGCCGCGGCGCCACCTACGCCATCACCGCGTCCGAGCTTCGCTGTAGCACTGCGTCGGAGCAATCAACGCCATACTTGCGGGTACAGAAGCCTGCGAAAAATGGGGCAAAGTCGAAATAGGTTAGAGGGGGGAATGGGGGCGAAAAGCGGTTACAAGCACCAGCTCTGCCGCTCTGCAGCATCATTGGCAGACGACCATCCGTTATCAGCCCGTTTCTCTTGGCTTCGGTGGCTAGTCGCTGCTGTGGTTCGCGCCCCGAAGCCGAGAATAGCTGGCTTCCGCCGCCATTGGACACGGTTGGCTCTCCTGGCAGTCGTTTCGTCGAAGCCCGTGCACCATGCGTGCGATTGGCCCCATTTGAGTTTCAATTTGGCCAGAAGGCGGGCGCTCGCGATGCTCATTGGTGGAGGGGCACCACTTCCTGGGAGATGTCAGTGAGCGAGCCGGCGTCAGGAGTGTTGGCTGAGCTGTAGTTGCGCGAGCTCCCAACCGAGGCTTGGGGTATGAAGACCGGTTGAGCACTGGTCTCGGCTGCCGCGCCGCAATTGGCCCCGCTGGGTACTCTTCGTCGTCAGGCACTTTGGCTTTCAGATCTTGCGCAGCTGATGGAGTGCGGCGGTAAAACTGCCCCTTAAGCCACATTTGAATGCGGAGGCTCCCGCCAATCGCCGCGCCGCGCGAAATTTTGCCGCCGTGCGGTTGGGCCAGGGCGCTGTATTTTGTCCCAAGCTGGTTGCTGGAGTTCGAACCGCTTCGCGCGCTTTCCCGCAACAGCGGCGCAGGAAGCCTCCACCGCGCCGCACGAGTTTGAAGCGCCAAGCGCCCCAGTCGCCGTCACCATGCTTCGCGTGCTCGCTGTCCTGTGCCTTCTGCTCCGAAGCGCGCATGCTCAAGTCAGCATGGCGCCCACGGTCGAGCCCACCATGGGCCTGGACGAGAGCGTCGCGCCGACCTTGGAGCCGACGCTCCTCGTGGTGAGCGGCGCGCCGTCCGAGGCGCCGTCGTCCATGCCCTCCGTGTCCGCGCCGCCAAGCTATGTGCCGTCTCCGGAGCCGTCCTGGGTGCCAACGGCCGAGCCCAGCACCGAACCGTCCGCGGAGCCGTCGGCGGCGCCGTCTTGGGAGCCGTCCACCATGCCCACCGCGGAGCCCAGCGGCACGCCCAGCGTGTCCCCCGATGGCGTCGTGGCCACGGTGGCGCTGGACTTCGGAGACAACCTGTCCAACTCGTCGGCCGTGCTGGACGCCATCGACGGCGTGGTGGCCGGCATCCTGGCCGTTATGCCCGAGGGCGTGGACGTGAACGTGGAGGTCATCATGACCACCACGGAGGAGACGTCCCTGTTCATCAACGGCGCCACGCTGCCGGAGGACGTGCGCCAAGACATCCTGGACGCCGTCATCGCCATCCGCTGCCCCGGCCTGCTCACGTGCACGGTGGAGGAGCGCAGCTCCGAGCGACGGAGACTGCAGCTCAGTGAGTTCAACGTGGACGCCGAGACCAGCCTGAACGAGAACACGGACCTGTCGCAGTCGCGCGACTTCGACGACCCGGACTTCGTGAGCGCCGTGAACGGCGAGGCAGATAGCGGCACGCTCGCCTCGGCCACCGTGACGTCGCGCTCCACCACCGCCGAGGCCGTGGTCAGCGTGCCATCCGGCACCCCCGCAGACGTCGTGGAGTCCGTGGAGGACGCGTCCCAGGACACCGAGGCCATTCAGGAGTCCGTGGAGTCCGAGACGGGCACCGAAATCGAGGACGTCGCCGTCTCCATCCCGACGGCCGCGCCCACCGAGCCGGAGGACGACGACGACGACGATGACGATGATGGCCTCAGCGGCGGGGCCATCGCGGGCATTGTCATCGGCGTGACGGTGTTCGTCGGGGCGGTGGTCGTCGGCGGGTTCCTCTTCTACCAGAGTCGGGCCGAGCAGCCGCGCTCGTCCGACCAACCGAGCACCTTCGCCGGCCGCGTCACGGAGACCGAGGTCGCGACGGGAGACGCAGCGTAACAGCTGTCCTCGCGCTTTAGAAAAGTGCTAGGATTGCTCGTTAGATTTTGTTGCATGCCGTCTTTATATGCTTTACGTGTCGTGAGGCCACCGAGGGCAATACTGTTAAGGACAAACGCTGGACTTGGTCGTGGCAGTGGAATTGAACATAGAATTCATGAATCCGCAACAAGTTGATTGATGGCAACCGTGATCGTTCCGTTGCATCACATTTGCAACCTTACCGTATCTTGAATACTTCGTTTCTTTTACTTTCTGTCCACTTGAGTCCGCGTACTGAGAAGGATCCGCAACGAGAGGAGGGCAGGCTGGGATTCCAAGGCTGGCCTTGCGACGCACCTGGCAACTGCCCAGGAAAAGTGGAGAGGAGCTCGACAGGGGTTGCTGAGGGGTGGGAAGGATTGGGCCGGTGCACGGAAACGCTTGTCTGCTTGGATCAGGGGTGTGGGGACCAACGCTTGCATCAAGAGCAGAAGAGACACCAGCTCGAGCCTCCCAAACACCGGAGAGAAGAAAAGGAGGACCACAACGATGATCCCAACGTGCCCTTCCGTGACAGAACGACACGCACGCGGCCTTGGACAGAATCCATCCGCACGAAAATTACAGTTTGTCAACTGATCCGCAGAGCGGTTTCGCGATGCGTTTCACCGTTCCGTTGAGCTTCCGCAGGTTGAGAGGCGGAAGGTAGCTAGCCATTGGATGGGGAGATAGGGCTAAGGAGAAATATTTGCATCGTCGAATTGCATGAAGGTGTGCACTTTCTCGACCAATGGGGGACAGCAGAGAGAAGATTCGACCCAGATCCGCAGGCACATCACGTATGGGCGTGCACGACAGACGCTTCCAATCCGCTGGCCTATCGGAAAAATTGGATTCGTCCATTGTTCCCCCTTATGGACCCACAATAAGACGCTCCAAGCATTTTCTGGGAACAAGTGAGCTTCGACCCTCGAATATCGTGCATATCATATGCACATTGCATCGCAACGATCAATCAACGGAGGCCAATTATGTCGGAGGTTCCATCTTCTGAAGTGTGCTATTCTGCATTACTACAAGCCTCCTCGCTAAAAGATATGATTCCGCGCTTCTGATCGCTAGCAACCAATCCTATGCGCCATTCCACGTGTCACGGGCAACATTCGCGGCTAAAGGCGTCTCCTTCTGCAGCCATGCTACAGCGGAAGAGCGCTTCTTTGTCCGCCAAATCTCAGTTTCTTCCGCCGCTCTCGACGGCGCTCTCGCGGCCTCTCACGCCGGTTCCAGGCGACGACATGAGCATGCGAGCCCTGCTACTAGCTGCCTTGGCAACATGTGCCGCGGCGCAGCCCTCCGCGAGCCCCACCATCGCCTGCAAGTTGGCCCCGGGAGACCTGATGTTCGTGGGCCTCAGCATCACCGACGATGAGTTCGCCATCATGGCCGCCACGCACCTCAGCGCCGGCACGGAGTTCCTGGTCACCGACAGGGGCTACAAAAGCGACACCGACGGCTTCCGCGGCGGAGAGGGCAGGCTGATCTACACGGCGCCAGCGGGCGGCCTCGCCCCCGGAGAGCTGCTGTTCCACAGCGGTAGCGGCGCCTCAAACTTCACGACCTTCAGTGGCACGTTCAACGTGCGCAACACCGGCGAGCAGGTGCTCATCTACGAGGACTGCGGCAGCGGCATCAACTTCATCAACGGCATGGCCATCAAAGTGCCCTGGACGCCAGACAACGAGACCGTGAATATCGACGCCGAGTCACACTTGCCTGCGCAGTTGGCGACTTTCAACCTGGAGTTCAACGTCGCCGGCGACGACCGCTACTACAGTGGCACGACCACTGCCCAGATGTCCGACCTGCAGGCGCTCATCAACGACGAGAGCAATTGGGTGGCGGACGGCACGGACCTTGACATAGTCTTCGCAGCCGGCTTCACCGTCCTGGCGACCGAGAGCCCCTCGCTGATGCCCAGCACGGCTCCTAGTGACACGCCCACGCCGGCCACGACGGCGAGTCCGACCGTCGAAGCGAGTGTGGAGCCAACCGCCACTAGTGAGGCTCCTTCTGCCGCTCCGGTAACGCCCGAGAGTGCCTCTCCGAGCGCCACCCCCACGGAGTTCCTCTGCACGCTGTCTCCTGGAGACCTGGTCATCGTCGGCTTCAAGTATGCGGGCACCGAGGAGTTCG
>JAAMXY010000665.1:194789-218719 GCA_019677205.1 Pinguiococcus pyrenoidosus | reverse complement strand
GCTTCCTTACCTTTCCTTCTTCAAGATAAGCAAGCGCGGAAGGGTTTGCTCTCCCGTTCGGTGCAGGAATCTCACAGGATGCTGAGGGGTCTATGAAGCTGCCGTTCCACCCAAAGTACTTGTGGAGGCCTTGCAGGAAGCTCGCGACCAAGATCACGTTCCCGATCATGGCTATTATTCCCATGGCATAGAGCTTCCTCGGCCCTCTGCTGTCGTACATGCCTCCCCAGAGGACGTTCCCGATGCTTCCCCCGAGAACGAAGTACATCGAATGCAGCAGAGACTGTGACGTTGCGCACAGCTCCTTGCTACAGAGCTGCTGCACGAGCTCCACCTGAGCCGTGTGCATTCCCGCGAACATCGCGCCGTGCAGAAGGTTTGCCAGCGGCACGATGAACCAGTAGTTGTGCTGATCCACAAAGATGTTGAGCATGAGCCTCGGCACCAGGAGGAGCTGCGAGCCCAGCAGGGTCCGCCAGATGCCGAAGCGTTCAATCAGGATCTTGGAGAACCAGAAGACCGGTATGCCGCTGAGCGTCGAGAAGAGGTTCGCCACCCCCGTGAGGGTGCGCGTGGCGTGAAACTCGTTCTCCAGCTGGTAGTACACAATGACGTCCACGAGCACCATGACGATGCCGCAGAGGAGCGCATTCATCAGCACCGCGATGAGCACGAAGCCGGGCATCTCCGTGGGGCAGAACAGCCGATAAATCTGTGCGGCGCCAAGGTCAGCGGCATTCCATCCAGCTTCTTCCAGGTGCGCGCTTCACGAGCTGACTACCTGCTGCAGATAGGCGGTCACCGTCTGCCGGCTCTTCTTGGGCAGACTCTCCAGGTCGTTGTCGCTCTTGTGCGCCTTCTCGTGCGTCTCCGAGTGCTCCATGTACATGTACATGAGCAGCATGAGGTACACGCCGCAACCTTCGCAGAGTCCAGATCAGTCCTCCCATTCGTCTGGGTCTCTTGGGAAGGGGCCGAGGGCCTCAACGTGAAACGACAATCTCACCAAAGTAGCTGAAGAAAAAGACGCCTGCTTGCAGGCCCATGGCGTCGATGATGTAGCCCACGAGGACGGAGCCAAGTCCCCAGGACACCGTGCCGAAGGTGCGCTGCCGCCCAAAGCCCTCGCTGGTGTTGGCCACGAGCTCCAGCACAAGCGCGTTGGTGACGCTGCTGGCCGCGCTGGCGAAGGACCGGATACCTCTGGCGACAATCATGGCGTTCAAGGACGCTGCGAAGGCGGAAAAGAACCCAAAGTACCGCGTCAGAAGCGGGACCTTTCGGTGTAGCGTCGCATTTCCCGCCGGGTTCTTTGGCCCAGTTGCGCCCAGCGTGCCAGGTCCTTACCATTCGAGGCCGCCAGCAGGCGGATGTTCTCAAGGGTCAGGCCGGACAGCAGCGTGTGCACCATGAGCACCGGCACGATCCCGTAGAGATCGGCCGTGGCGGCCCACGCGGGCACGCAGACGGCCTTCACGAGCAGCGACACCGAGCGCATCTGCGACACCTCTTGCGGCGAGTAGCCAGTGGCCAGAAAGAAGTTGATTCCGAAGCGGTTCCAGCCCACATTCACCATCTGCATGAGAAAGAACACCCCTTTGGCCAGCGCTAACCGCTGCGCCTCGCCCATCTTGCGCCGCTCGCTGCGCCGCATGACTGAAATGGGCTTCTCCGGCGGAACGCGGCGCCAGCGCATCTGCAACGGCCCGCACTGCGTGAGAGACGCGTCCGAAGCGCCGCCGGCGCCGTGTCCGGAGATGGAATTGTTTTCAGCGTGAGCCGTGTATCTGGCTGTGGCACAGCAGGGGTAACGGAAAACTTCGGATGATGCGCAGGAATTTCGAAGTGAAAAGCGTCACAACGAAGCATATTCCGGAGCGCTTAAATGGGGCTGGAACAGGTGACGGAGGTGGGAGAGGCCTGTGCAGCGTCCAGTGACGATAGGGCCGACCTGCCGTTCGTGTTTTTGAAACCAGTTGCGAGCGAAGTGTGACCAATGGATGACGACCCGGACCAGTAAGAATCATTTTTTGACGGCGCGCTGCATGATGATGACAGTGACTCCAACAGTTTCCCACGTGACCACTGTTCTGCGGGGTTGTTTCTCGCACGTTTTCTGCCTGCAGCCGTTTCGTAAACCCTCGAAATGCCCGGGGAAAAACCCACCAATTCTCATCTTCTTCACCATCAGCCCGCGTCTGCCAGTTTGGCGAGAGCCTTTTTTGCATGTTCGCAGCTCTGCTGGCGATGGCGACCCTTTCGCTTCCATCTGAAGAAGCGGTACGGCCCAGACCATGGGAAAATCTGGCGATATCCACCTCGGACTTCAGCCCACGCCAAGTAGATCTTTAGCCACGCGACCAATAGCCGAGCAAGGTTGGAGGATGCGCTGCGGAGCGGCGTCGTCAACTTTGTAGAAGCCGACGTGATGATGGCGGAGGACGGCAAGGACGTCGTCATGGCACACCCACCGGATCGAAGCAGCGACCTTGGCATCCGGGACTTTTTGGACGCCATCGCCCAGCACAACAGCCAGACCGCCAGTCCCTTGCGGGTCAAGTTGGACTTCAAGGAGCCGCAGGTGAGGAGGGCCGATGGGTGCGTCGCTGCTGCCTGCGTGCCTCCGCTGTTGACAAGGAATGGAACCCTGGGCATCTTCGCAGACTCTGAAGCCGTCGCTGGAGATTTTGGGAGAGGTCCTCCAGCAAAGAGGCGCAGGAGTCTTTCCAGAAGTCTGGCTCAACGCCGACGTGCTGCAGGGACCGGGTGGCTCCGAAAGCTCGTTCGACGCGGACGCGTTTTGCTCTGCATGCAACAAAGCCTTCCCTTCTTCGGTCTTGTCGCTTGGGTGGCGCGTCTCCGGGGCGGTCTTGGAGGGCTACACAGCCTCGCAAGCTCAGGTGGCTAAGTTGTCATCACCATGAGCCCCTATGCCTTCGACTTCCGCCTCTTACACCATGCCCAGGAAATGCTGGATCTCTGTCAGCGGCAGGAGCTGAAGGGCCCGAGGGTCACGTTCGCTATGAGCGCCTTCCATTCAATCCAGCAACCGGCAGTCGTTGCACAGCTGTTGGACCCGGGTCACACCGTGACGCTGTGGGGGCCTTCGAACAGCAAGTAAGTAGAGCATGGTGGCGCTGAGCAATAACCCATGCTGATTCTGGCGCTTCTGGCAGATGCGACATTTGGATTCAGCAGCTGCGGAACAAGTATCCCGGCCGAGTGTACGTGGACACGACGGAGCCCTCGACGGTGCAGGGAGTGGTGTGGTGGCTTGGCCAGCTCCTTGGCTATCTCGAGTAGACCTGGGCTGGTGCCTCGCGATAGCTCTAGAGAGAGCGTGTGGGCATTTGTGCGTTTGTCTGGATGCTTGTCCTAGGAGGATAGGGCATGAATATGCATGCATGCCCAAATGAATGGCCAGGCTCAGCGTGAGTGGCGCATGTACGACATGGTCGAGAGAGCACGTAGCATGCTGTGTAAGGCAGCTGCAAAGCAAGCAAAATTCGTCAACAAAGCTGAGTTTCACACGCGATAGGCTCTGGTTGCACTCGCGAACCTTTTGGATTTCCGCCTTTCCACAAGGATCTGCGACGTGAACTCTGAAAGCATGGTTTGAGCTCCGTTGAGCACTTCAAGCATATTAGATGTGGCTGAGGTCACAAACGAGCTCAAGGTGGAATGCCTTCTCTTTCCCCCTCTCCGACCCGCCCCTTCCCCCCCCCCCTTAACCCATCAACAGCTGTCGAAGAAACGCGACTCGGCTTTACCTTGAGGCGGGGCGCGGACTTGGTTGTTGCCTCGTGGAGGCACCCTGTGAGCGATTGCTTCGTGCGCGTCTCGCGCTTGCAACTGGAGCAGCAATCGCTTCGCCTTTCGCACAGACTGCGACAGCAAGTTGGAAAGCACGATATCGTCCCACACCGCAGTCGGGCTGGACTCCTCAGTGATGCACCTCAGCGCGAGCTCCGCGCCCATGTGCTCCAAGTTGGGTACAAGCGAGGATGTCGCTTTCTTTTCCGTCTGGCACCCACGACTTCGTCGCAGCAGCGCATCCAGAATCGCATTCAGCCTCGCAGCCTGAGCTCGCGCCTGGGGCATGCGCGAGCACGAGGCGCCGACCTCGGCATCTTCCTCCAACGCCGGTCCAAACCATTTCAGGAACTCCTCGTGCATTCTGCCGTCGCTCTTCGGAGCCTCGCGACACCGGTGGGTTCCAGCTGCGGCCCCAGAAGACGAGCTCGGTCGGCGCAAGGACGACCCAAAGCGTTCCTTCATGGCAGGCGGTGGTCTGGCCAGCTGCTTCCAGGCGTTCCTCTGCTTGGCAGTCTCGGGCGCCGTGCACGGCCTGGAGAGCGCCCCGTGCCCCAAAAGCTCTTGCTTGCAAATTTTCATGTCTAGGCGGCTGTAAGACAGCCGCGGACGGACGCTGAGCTTCTCGTGCTGCGGCTTTGGAGTCTCCCGCTTCATCCTCCCTGCGAAGGGCTTCCACAAGCTGCAGTAGTCGCTGGCCTAGGTTCCCCCGCCAAGAGCGGCTCGTGAAAGAGCGGCTCGGGCAAGAGAAATCATGCTCGACGCTTCGTTTGACCAACGCTCTAGGGCGTTGGCCATCGCAGACCGTGCAGACTGGCGCTCCACGGAGTTCCCTAAACGCCCCAGGAGCGTTGGCGACGACGGAGGCTCTCCAGCTGCGACAGAGACGAGAGTATGGGCTCACATTGGGATACATACTCATGTGTAGTATCAGACTATATAATAGTCAGTCTTATTGTGATATTCTCAATATAGAATTTGGAGTCGAGGTACGGTACCCCAACCCTTCCCTTCTTTCAAGCGGGCGCATAAGAGACGGACGGAAGATAGTGGGCGGATCTTTGCGCCTCTCTCGTGGCGTTTTGTGAGCGTAGGGTCTTTCCAGTGCCTTCTCTCGCCATGGACAGCCTCTGTGAAGCGTTTCCGGTGGAATCGGCCAAGGCGGTTTGCCTCGGAAGCGGCCGCTTCCTCCGCGCAGTGCTCGTACCGGCCCTGTCCGACGCCGATCTGCCTTGCATCGTGTTTCAGCCGCGCGGCTCTTCGTTCCAGGAGCTCATCACAGCTCAGCGTGGTAATGTGAAGTGCGCTTTCGCTCATCTTGCGTGTACAGGTGCATTCACAAAGGAATTCGGCTTTGGTACAGGAGTGTACGAGTGGGATACCGTCGAATTTGATGGAACGGTGCGGACGACGCAGACCCGAGTTCTCGCAGGAGGCACCTGTGGCGCACCGGAGGGCCTAGCGGCGCTCCTAGAGCTGCCAAAGCGCTGTCCAGAACTGAGCATTGTGGGTGTGGGCGTCACGGAGGCGGGACTAGCGAGAGGATCCAGCAGTATGAGCCACTTAGCACAGCTCCTCCTCGCCTTTAAAGAGGCGCGAGCTGCCGAGGACGCCACCATCAGCGTACTGTGCACCGATAATGTTCCCGGCAATGGTGACGCCATCGCCGAGGCGGTCGCGGCGTACTTGGAGGAGCGGGATGCCGGTGAGTGCACAGGGTTTTGCTTCCTTCCACCGATGCTCGCGGACCCCGCTGCACATCGCTGACCTCCTCTACCCGCGGTGGAGCAGGGTCGGACGCAGTGGATTGGGTGCAGAGCCACGTGGTGTTTCACAATAGCATGGTGGACCGCATCACGTCGCATCGGGAGGGCGATCCCGACGTCCCCAGCACCGAGCCCCTCCCGGCGAAGGCCTTGGTTTTCGAGGACATCGACGGCGTCTTGCCGGCCAGCCTTGCTGAGCAGCCTGGCGTTCTGATCCGAAGGTTTCCGGGCGAAATCGACGAGGATCACGAGCTGAAGCTGTGCATCGCCAACGGAATTCACACCGCTAGCGTGTACGCCTTGGCCTTGTCCGGCCTGGCGGATACGAAGGCGTTTCGAGAAGGCGCGGAGTTCTCTGGCATCCTGACGCAGTACGTCGATAGCGTCTTCCTGTACGACATCCTCCCAGCGTTGCGCGCGAAGCTCAGCAGCTCAGAAGAGGAGATCCGGGAAGTGTATGAGGATTGGCGGGCTCGGCTGCGCCACCCGCACTTCGGCCTCGGTTCGTTCTTCATCACGCAGAACAGCACCATCAAGCTCCAGGTGAGGTTGTGGCCGACCATCTCGAGGACGTTGCGCAGCGGGCAGATGCCCTCGAGCTTCATGGCGTTCGCCGTTGCTGCGATGCTGCGATTTCTGATGTCCGAGGGCGCGAGTCGCGTCTCGAAGACTAAGATGGTTGGCCGAGTTTGCGTACCCGTTCGGACACACAGCGAGGCGATGTACGCGGGGAAGCGCTACAACCTTGCGCAAGGTGCGTCGGAAGGCTTGGTTGGCCCCACCCAACTCCTTCCCCGAGACCAATGGTCGTCCCACTTAGGGTGGTATGAGTTCGAAGACGGCGACGGCGCGACCTCGGCGGCACTTCCAGACCTAGGACCTATCTCGCACCACCAGGCCTGCCCTTCAGTGAAGCAACTCTGTGCCTCAATCGCGATGGTGCTTGACAAGCTAGAGCCCAAGATGGAAGGCCCCCGCTACACGCTTTTCATCAGAAGAGTTGCGGAGACCCTCCAGAAGATTCTCCGTGGTGCATCGCCCATGGAAGTCTTGGCCGAAGTGGTTGACGAAGATCTTGACGCCGTGATACCTCGCAGCCGCGAAGCAGGGGCGGGGAAGCTCGCGGATATCATACAGGAAGAGGCACGACGCGTTACTGTCATTGATGTGCACACGCATCTCTTCCCGCCCGAGTTTGGCGAGCTCTGCCTGTACAACGTCGATGAGCTGCTGACGTACCACTACTTGGTCGCGGAATTCTTCGAATCCTCTGATGGCATCGCACCCGCAGACTTTTATGCGCTTCCGAAGCAGGAGCAAGCAGATTTGGTCTGGAAAGCGATCTTCATCGAAAGGCCGCCAGTCTCAGAGGTAGGACTGCGTCTCCATGATGTTCTGAGCAGCAGGCCAACGCACAGGTCCCTTTCCCTTCCCCCCAACCCCCCCTCACCACCACCCCCGTTGTCCGTGTCGCAGGCGGCTCGAGGGGTCTTGACGCTCCTGAGAAGGCTTGGGCTGGGCGCTGCGATGAACAGCCGCGACTTGGGGCCAGTCCGTGCTTGGTTCGCGGATCAAGACCCAATCAGGCACGCGGAGCGGACATTCCAGCTCGCGTAAGTGGTGGTGTTCTCATTTGAAACAAGAAGGCAAACCTTGGCTTCTCAGCGCGTCCTGGAAAGCTCACTCACTTTCTCGTTGTGAAAGAGGCGTGAAGTATGTGGTCATGACAAACATTCCCTTCGACGCCAAGGAGTGTCCCAAATGGGACGCAAGGATTCCCTTCAACAGAGACATGTTCAAGACGGCCCTTCGGGTGGACCCAATGCTGATGAACGACTGGTCCACTGTGTCCACGGCCGTCCAAGAGGTGAGGAGAATCATGATGCTGCCGTCTCCAACGAAAGAAGAGTGATCCGCGTGCCTGCGCAGGCGGGATTTGAAGCAACCGTCGAAGGTTGCATCGAGTACTTGCGGCACTGGGCAGACATTTATGTGCCCGAGTACCTCATGGCTAGCACGCCGCACAACTTTGATTATCCAGTCACCAAGAACGCGCCCGACGTCCCGGATCTTGTCGGGGAGGTGCTTGTGCCATTCGCTAGGGAGCGTAGCCTCCCCCTCTTCTTCAAAGTCGGCGCCGTCCGTGCTCTCAATCCAGACTACCGGATGGCAGGCGACGGCATCGAGGTCGCGGATCTGGGTTTCGTGACGTACATGTGCAAGACCAATCCTGACCTCAAGTTCTTTGTCACGGTGCTGTCGCGTGACAACCAGCACGAGCTCACGGTGCTTGGGAACAAGTTCCGGAACTTGCATGTCTATGGCTGTTGGTGGTACTGCAACAATCCCAGCATCATCGCAGACACAACCAAGCTTCGCCTCGAGCTCCTTGGCCCAAACTTTACAGCGCAGCACTCTGATTGCCGCGTCCTCGAGCAGCTCTTGTACAAGTGGGACCATTCGCGCGTCATTCTCGCGAAGGCCATGATCGAGCAGGTGGAGGACGTTGCCAAGACCGGCTGGCCTTTCACGAGGAGAGATCTGCGACACCTTGCGCATCGCATAATGGGTGGAGGTGCCTACGAGGACTTCATGGCGAAGAAGCTGTAGTGCCGTGGTCTTCGCCGCTGATAGTCCAGGGTGAAAGACATGATGAGGCAAAGTAGCAACTTGAATTATCCTTTCCCTCGCCTCCTTCTCTTGTGCCCATGATGTATCATTGCCAATGCACAGCTCGGGCCAAGTTCCGAGGCAGCAATGGCTTTGCTAGAACCACGCGTCGAATCTCGTAAGGCATACTCCGAAAGCCTGGAGTTGCAGACGGGTACCCAGCGCGTCAGCTCGTCACGGAGGAGAAAATGCTCAGGCCGTAAGCTTCGGACAAGGGGAGGAGAGGCTGCACCTGGAGCATCGTCAGAGGATATTCATACACCACAGCCCATGTATGCTGTTCCACGCGATACATCTCCAAGTACACGTGCAGCTCTTCCGCCCTGCAAGGAAGATGAGAGTCCCCGGAGCTGACCCTTCTTTGCGCCCGACGACGCGTACCTGAGCTCGTCCATGCTCAGAAGGCGAAAGTTCTTCTTGGACTTCAAGATCGGCCTGCCGGCGTGGTCTAATGTGCCGATACGGATGTCCCTGGTGTCTTGGACGAATCCCTGGATGCGATCGGACTAAGGACAGCAGCAGGGAGAGATTCGGGAAGGCACGTCACGGCGTTCTCTTGGCTTGGGGCGCACTGGAGAGAAGCCTACCATAAAGCTGGTCAGATCGACATCGAGCACGACGCCGAAGTTGTGGCGGAGCTTGTCTTCTCGCTTCTCAGGGGTCCACATCTCGATCTTGCTTCGCCCGTCGCCGGCATATGTGACTCGAGGTACTCCTGCGCTCATCTGGTGGTTGCCATAATCGTCTTCGCGATAGCTTACGCAGGCCACCTCGGAAACCTCTTTCGCCCTCCGTCGACCGCCTAGTCTCGCTGCACCCTTCTCTTGGTATCCCGCCTTGGACTCGTGCAGGTGCGAATCAGCTGCAGGGTGGCGACGCATGCATGTTGCAGCGGTTGTGAGGCTCGACGGGGGGTTCTCTTCCTCCTCCTTCCGCTGGGACCACGGGGCGTACCTGGCCGCTCTAGCACATACTCGCCATTGGTCTTCGGCTTCAGTACGCCGCAGATGGAGTCTTTGCGCTGCTGAGGATGATCCAGTCCCGTTCGACTCACAGAGATCAAGTAGTGCACCGTTGCGAGCACCCCGCGCTTCTTCGCCCAGAGCTTTTCGTGAGAATGGTACTTCTCGTCGAGCTCCATTGAGAAGATGGTGCCTCCAGTCACGGACCGCGCCTTCTCCCGGCGTAGCAGGCATCGGCATCGTCTGCCAGGCTCCCCTTCGACGTTGCAAGCAAAGGCTTGGAAAGCGGCAAGGCTTGGAAAGCGGATGGATTTGGCGTCCACATAGTGTGGCTGCTTTGTCGGAGGCTTCCATGGACCCAAAGTGGCAAGATCGTTTTCACGCCTGGCTCTCTCCCCGCCTTGATTCTGAGCAAGCCGACCTAGAGCGTCTTCTTGGTCCTCTCGAGGGGTTGGAGACTTTGCCACGTCTCTCGACGCTTCGTCGTGGAAATCGGCAGCAAATTCATTCGGTGAATGCCTGCCGAGTTGTGTTGTTTGATTATCACGAAGCTGAGGCAGCGCCTGGATCTCCTCTTCGAGCGCTTCTCTGCTCATGTCAAGCTCATTTTTGGCATGACTGGCGTGGCTTTCAAGAGTATGCTAGCATGCCGCACCTTTCGAGATCGTCGAGGGGTTTCCCTGGTAGGGAAGTATTGGTGATCCCCTCGTCCACGTCCACGCCTTTGGAAGATCGCCGGCCCTAGTGGTAAGAAAAGCACGAACGCTGAAACCTTTCATCGCCGTCTTGCTTTGAAGGCATCTTTCCTCACCGCGTTCGCTGGAGCCGACGCTTTCCTCTCTGCTGATTTGCTTCGTGTTGGTACGGGAGTCGTCAGCTCTTCCTCATCGCCGGGATCTCGTTGCTCAGCGCTTGTTGCGGCTTCCGCGTACGACGCGTCCGCCGTGGCTCGCCGAGAACGAGATCTTCGCTTCGCGTGCCTGCTACAGGACGTTTCCCTTGTAAGGCGAAAACACGTAGTGCAAGCGCCCTGGAAACTTGAGGCTTGTCCTTCCGGACCGGGTGGTGTGGCATGCTACCTTTCAGAGTTTCGGCCATCGGGAGCTTCATGATGCCGCGGCTGCAACCTTGCCCCACCATCTGCATCGTTCTGGCGAAGAGGGAGACGACAGATGAAGCCACGAGCCGTCCTTGGCCATGCAGGCTTTTGCAGCGACTACCTTCACGTGCTCATCGGACGACAAGTGTCGAGAGCTCCTCCGACTCTTGCTCCTGTCCACTCGGGACTCCGGTAGGCGCCTTCCGTGCCCGCCTCGCTCCTTTCGCTCCTTTTCCACCGCGCCATCGACGCGATCATCCGTCGCATCCTGCGAGGCACGAGTTCCGGCCGCCTGCGCACGCTTTGAGTCAGAGCTTGACGAGAGGTAGGGGCAGGTTGCGTCTCACCCTGTAGAGCTCTTGGGAAGAGCGACGGCGTCTTCTCCTTCGACACTCGCCTGTTTGGAGAGCCGCCTTCTCCTCATGATGGCGCTGTTCTTCCGCCCGCCTCGCATCTTCCTCCTCGTTGACTACGACTGGTTTATCGATGGCCTTGCGAGAACTCGATCTTGGATGAAGAACGAAGACGCTGAGATTGCGCGCTGGACAGGAAATGAGATGTGGATACCACTACCTCGACTCTCTCCTGCTGCGGCTCTTCAACTGCGGTTCGCCTTGGGTCTTTGCAGGGCTGTGATGAATTCCATGTTCGCCGGATGCTTGCCGCGATCGACGTTCGCGTCTGCCGCGGCAACGTCAGCAAAGCTCCGGAGCTTAGCACCTTTGGCTCAGAAGCTCAATGCAACGCGAAACGTGCCTACCTCGTGACGGCGTCTTTGCTCTGGCTTTCTGGTGGCTGCTCGGGGGCTTTTCGTGCAACGTCGCGGGAAGTCTACGTGCGCCACATGATCAGGCAAGGAAATGACAAGGAAGAGACCAGGAACCTGTCGAAACGTACAAACATCGGCGAGCGTACCTTCGTTTTTGCTTCGGCTTGGATCGGGGGCCTGCCCGTGGGCCGAGGACCCGCCATCCCCTTCCGTAGCCGCGTCCTTGGGGCCATTCCCTCTGGTGCGTTCTCATCCTCGTGCTGGGACCTTCCACAGGATCCAGCATCATCATGTCAAGCTTTCGTGAAGACACTAAAAAGATGGGGCCATGAATGTATGATATACCTGAATTCGTCCAAGTCTGGAATGTGCATGTCGGTCTCCTCCCAGACGGCTCCCTCCGCCTGCTCTTCCTTGGCCTGCGACATGCTACGGCACCGAATGCGCCTCCAGTACCCCTCGGCGGGGACTGCTCTTCCCTCTGAGAATGGTGACTCGAGCAGCCCTGAGCAGGTCCTTCGACCACGCCGAGAGCCGCCTTACGCTCCGTGACAGACCAAGTTCCTCTCTCCAGCAGATGGATTGGGAAGGATCGTTGCGACGGCAAGTTCTGAAACGCGCCCGCATGTATGAGGCTGGAAGAGCCAGGCGAGCAGTGTTGAAATGATTCTTCGATTTACTCCATGTCGATACTACAAATCGATCCTGAGATCTTTGTCGCCAAGATGCGAAGAAGCGATGTTGGTGGAAGGTCTCCCACGCGGGAGAATAGTACCATTGGCCGAGCATCAATCTGAAGAAGCGTCAAAATCAATGCCTATGTTCCCTTTTAGCCTCTCTTACGTTTTCTTCTAGCTTTGCCATGTGCCTTATGCCCAGACTCAATAAAGTAGCTCCAATCAGGTGAAACCGAGCACTTTGAGCCTTCACGACGCCGTGGAGCATTTCGGGGGAGATCGGAGCATCCATGTCTTCAGTCCGCTGCAGCTGCTGGAGTCCGAGGAAGTCGGGTCGGAGCCTGAGGGCTGCATCCCCAGAAAATTCACCCGCTTCTTCCGGGAGCCCTACACGCAGCATTATGCGGCAATTACTCGAGACCAAGAAGGGCATGCTAGACTGCGCTGGCAGCGTTGGAGCAGTGACAGGGTGCTGATGGTAACGCCAGTTGACGAACAGCCCTTTTGGAGCGTCAGCAACTTGCATCCTTCAGCCGAAGGGTACAGGTTCTTGAGGAGCCAGCCAAGCGGCGCACCCGAGCTGATTTTGCCTGATGTGTCGGAGGAAGTTTACCCCGAAGGACTCATAGCCAAGCTCCACGAGCCTTCCAGGGCCTTCTGGAAGGATTGGATATCTTCTCGAAAAGCGAAGGCTCAAGCAGTCATAGAGAGTGGAACCCTCCATCCAGTTCCTCTACTGTGTCATTCGGGACGATTGGCCGCGATACGAGAAGACGAAAAGCAACGGTCCGCAAATGCTGCAGAAGTTTGTGTCTTTGATTGCGATTTATCATGCGCGAAAGAGATACCAGCTTCGAATCCAACGCTAGTATGGCCTTCAGCGCAGAATGAGCCGGATGATGCGAGTCGTGCTCGAAGAGGTGCTCTCGACAAAGAAATGAGAGAGTTGTATTTGCGTGGGACGCAAGATCGAAGTTTTAGGCTTGGAAAGAGTAGAAGTCGATTTGGCGCAACGTTCTGGAGGAAATGGCCAGACCATGGCTGGTGTAAGGGGTACGTATCGGTACCAGCAAGAGCTACCGCTGAAGACCGCGACTTGAACGCGCTTTGGGTAAAGTATGCAGGCGAAGGATTCACAAAGGAAGTCTTCATCACCGAGCATAGGGTCGATTCCCTCTCTGATGAAGCTCCTGATTGGAGCTACTTTATTGAGTCTGGGCATAAGGCACATGGCAAAGCTAGAAGAAAACGTAAGAGAGGCTAAAAGGGAACATAGGCATTGATTTTGACGCTTCTTCAGATTGATGCTCGGCCAATGGTACTATTCTCCCGCGTGGGAGACCTTCCACCAACATCGCTTCTGGGCAAAGCTGTATCACCCTTGTGGAAATCAAGGCCTGCCTCACCTCTTAGGTCGAGCGGCCATGATACTCGCCAAATAAGGCAGCTGAGATTCTCTTCAAAGAAACGAACAAGGACCGCGAAGCATTGATCCGTGAATGGGCAGTCCTGCGTGCTCAGCCACTCCAGCTTCGGGCTGCTTTGAAGCATTGGGGCGGCGCGCTTGAGGGCACCATCAGTGAAGTTTGGGCAGCTGTCCATCTTCAACGCCACGAGCTCCTCGTGCCATCTGACTGCCTGCGAAGGGGGGAACACTCGTGATATGGAACGGACGAAAACAGCAAAAACCTTTGCACCGCAGGATACCTCGCAGAGCGGAAGGAGACTATTCGCGCCCATCGCATTGCCGGACAAGTCCAGGGCTTTCAGGTTGACGCACGTACAAAGGACCGCTGCCAATTCCAGCACTTCGCTGTCCTCTAGTCCGCACTCCGCTAGGCGGAGGACTTGCAGCTTGGAATTGTTTTGCAGCGGCAAGCACAGCGCAGCAACGCCTTGGAAGGAGATTTTGGTCATCACCCTTGCCGTTCAGATGCCGACGTTGCCGAGTACCTTGAGCTGTGCGGCAGTTTGTGGAGCTCTTGCAAATCGGGTTCTTGGAAAGATTCAGCCGCTCTAGCGGAGCCCCAGGCAAACCGTCCGCCAGCAGGACGATGGCGTCGGCGTTCAGATGATTGCGAGAGAGATCCAACGACCTTTGGGGCCCTTTTACTTGCGGCTTGTGATAGTCTTCGAACAAGGAAGGGAGAGTCATACCTCAGGCCAGACGATCGTAAAGCGTAGGCGATCGAAATGATCCCGTTGTAGCGCATGTGCTGCATGCCACATAGTGTGTTGCCTGCCAGGCCGAGGTGCAGAAGGCTCTTCTGGTGTGCCAGAAAGTCCCCAATCGCGACCAGCGCTCCCTGCCCAGTGCGTCGAGGCCTCTCAGGCTGAGGAGTAGGAGACAACGAGGACGGGGTGGGGGGGCAAACCTGTCCGCGGACGCCGAGATCGGTGTTGGAGAGGTCGATCGCTGCCAGGCTTCTGCAGCGCGACAGCACGTGGAAGAAAGCCTCCGCTTCAGCAAAGTCGAAGGTGTGCTCCACTTTTGCTCTCGTGTCAAGAAGGCCCGCGTTCGACAAATCTAAGAACTGCAGGTCGTCCTTGCCAAGGATCGTCGTCGCGAGATCAGCTAGGCCGCGTCGCGGAGCGCTCTTCCCTAGTGAAAGAAGGCAGGCGACGGCGATTACATCAAGTCTTGAAGAAGACGCACATCACTCATACCGCTCCAGTCCAATATGGCGTTGCTCGGGATGTATCCCAGAAAGTTGCCCTCGTCGAAGAAGGCGTGCGGCGTGTCGGACTTCCATAGCTTTGGGATCGCCGACTCCTGAAGCCCGCCGTCACGCAGCGTGTACTTGCACCGCCGGGCGGGACTCTTGAGTCCCTCGATCCACGGCTCCGAGGCAGCATCGCCCTAAGGAAGCCTCACTCACGTAAGGCTTCAAGTCCAGAGGCGTGGCACAGAGGCTATCATACCAATATGCTGGCTCCTTCCGAGTTGTCTGTTGCTGAGCAGCCGTTGTCGTCCAAGCTGCCTTCGTCTCCGGAGAAAGAGGACTGACGGCTTCGTCGCTTGCTACGGAAGAGCTCTCGCGATGCCGCCCTAAGCGGAAGTGCTCAGTATGTGCAAGATCGCAAGGAGCGTAGCCACCAGAGCGCGGCGACCAGCCGTATACCTCGTGAAGCTGGGTAGCCCTTTGGAAAGCCTCTTGTGATCTGCATGCTTCTGGGTGACGCCGTACTTCTCGAGAAACTCCCGTAGCTCGCTTTCCCTCAGGCCTCCGCCATCGTCTAGCAGGTTGTACAGGGCCTGCCGAGCATCCATCAGGACGGTGATCTGGCCTGAGATCTTCTCCAAAGAACACACGAACCTGCCGATTGTCCAACAGATCCACAAGGGCCGCATGCGGCAGGCAATTCTTGAGCCTATCAATGGCATTCTTCCGCTGATTCTCGCTCTGTGCTTTCGCCGAGACCCTAGTAGCCGAGGTGTGAGTCTGGCCTTCTGCTTCAGGAAGTACTGTACTAGTCTTGTGCACCTTGCAAGAGTATCGACTCGCTGTCGCGGACGACCCGTCGGCATGCTGTCGCGTCTCAGTCGGTCACGAACGCGATGCGTGATCTTGCTCTGATGTCTGCCGACATGGTCTCGGAGGGAACATTCCCTGCGATGCCGGGCCTAACCGGACCATCATCGGCAGGGGGAAAGGGAAGGGATCCTTCCTGAGAATAAAAACTTCTGGACTGAGGTGCTCTTGCTGTAGGCTCTAGGCTATGTATGTATGTATGTATGTATGTATGTATGTATGTATGTATGTATCATATGGTCTAGGCTCTGGGCCCTGTCTCCCTGAGTGGGGCTCATTGGCTGCATCGAGTGGAGACAGAGGCTGTCCCAAATTCCCTGAGTATCGATTGGTCTGGTCATCGACTTGCGAGTGCTTTTGTTCGCCCGTGTCAACGGGATTGACTAGTCAAAGCCATGAAAACCACGCACAAGCCCCAGCCCGGTAATTCGCAAAGTCCTTGCGGAGTGTATACATATATCAGAGGGGGGACAAAGACCTGGACCCTCGACGCGGAGATAGTGGCAGTACGCATTGGTCGGAAACTAGTCGGTGTACCAGAGCCTCTTTGCGTTGTCCTAGTTGCTCTCGAGGCGCGCTCTTATCTTTGCTCTTTGCTCTTTTGCTCTCTCAAAGAGCACAACTCCCTTGATAGATATCGTGCACTTCGAAAACGGCGCGTCGTGACCAGCAGTTGGCATTCTTGCTGTGCGAGGGAGAAACTGGCTAGGCCTCGGCCATGACTTGCTCGGGACGAAGCGGTGGCTTGGAGGCGGCCGAGCAAGGCTCGGGAAGACCCTTCGGAGCAAGAAATGAGTTTCAGTCGATGTCCAACCGGGGGGGGCGATGACCGACCGCTCGAAGAATGAGGGCCAGTCGGCGAGGGGACTCCGAGGAGCGGAAGAAAGCGCCGGAGAGTGTCTCCTTGACTTGTCTCCGGGCGCTGGTGGCCACGTACTTGCTTGGCAGTGTCCAAGTTCGGCTGTCCTTCGTGGGCTCGGACTTCACGTACGGCTTGAATTCCCAGACCTTCTTCGACGCCATCGTCGACGCCTTCCTGCTGGCGGACCTCTGGTGGACGTATCGCTTCAGGGAAGAGAAAATCGCGCCGGAGGTCAAACCTGAGAACGACTCCGCGACGCTGCAGCAGCCCTCCCAGTCCCCTGTGCAATCCGCTCGGCTCTTCTTGTCGGAAAGGATGACCTGGTGGATGGACGCCTTCATCGCCATTCCTCTGGACAAGTTGGCGTACGCGTCGGGAGTTCGTCGGTGGCTCTTCTGGTTTCTGAGCAATCGACTGCTCCTCTTCGTCCGCATCAATGATATCCTCGACCGACTCATGCGGGCACTGGAGGTGCGCGAGCTACTGAAGAACAGCGGCTTGCAGCGGCAGTGCAAGGTCTTCTACCTCATGGGCATGTCCGGACTTCAGGCGGCTTGCATCTTCTTCGCCCTCGGTCTCTACTCCGTGCGCACGACCGGCCGCGGATGGCTCGTCGAGGACGGACTGGTGGCGCCCGTGCGCGCCGAGGCCGCCAGTGGCACGTTCAAGTTCCGGGCAGAGCGCTTGGAGTCTCCCCGCATGGAGACCCTGCGCTCCTGCTACTGGGCCTTTGTCACGATGACCACGGTGGGCTACGGCGACATCGTGCCGGTCACGACGGTGGAGACCATCGGCGCCTTGGTCATCGGCTTCGTGGGCATGACGGCCGCCTGCGCCGCCATCGCCAACCTCACGGGGCTGATGACCAACTACGATGCCGCCCTCAATCAGCACCAGCGGAAACTACAGCAGCTGACGCAGTACGGCGCCTATCGCGCGCTGCCCCCGGGCCTGATCGGGCGCCTTCGCTCCTTCCACAAGTATCGCTGGAACCAGCTCCAAGGCCTGGACCTGAAGAAGTTCCAGGAGGAGCTGCCGCCCAATCTCTACGCCCTGGCCATCACCGCCGCTCGCATCGAGCTCATCCTGAGCATGCCCATGATGCGCAAGGTGAACCGCGCAATCCTATACTCGCTGGAGTCGCGCTTGGAGCGCAGTTTCTTCTCCCCAGGCGACGAGATCATCGCGGCCGACGAGCAGCTCAGGGGGCCCATCCTCATAAGTCGTGGCAAGGCCGACGCCTTCAAGGCCGGCACCAACACCTTGCAGCGGCGCCTTGGGAGAGGCGAGTACTTCGGGGAGCACGCCTTGCTCGACGACAGCCGGAGCAGCTTCCGCGTCGTGGCCAAGACCTACTGCGAGGTCTTCCTGATCGGGAGGCAGGTCTTTGCGACCATCGTCATTCTCAGTCTGAGCGCGCCACAGGTGGACCTGCTGGTCCAGGCGCACGAGCGGATGAAGAAGTCGACCAAGAAGGCCTCGAAGATCCGCGGTAACTTTGATGACGACACGCTGCTGAGGAAGATCCAGCGGGGCTGGAGGCGCCACTTCTTGCCGGACTCGCACTTCCGCGTTGTCTGGGACTGCATCATGTTCTCCGTCGTGTTCTATTACGCCGCGAGTCTGCCGATCCTGATGCAGCTGTCATTCTCGGAGCCCCAGCGAGACGGCAGCGCCATCACCCTGTCGGGCGTCGCTTGGGTCGCGGACTTGACCATCATCTTGGACATCATCCTGCAGCTGCATTTCTTCATGTTCGAGGAGGAAGGGGAGCTGGTGTTGGACACGGAGCGCATCTACACCCGCTTCCTCGCGAACAACCATCTTGAGCTACTCCTTGTGGCATCGCTCCCCCTCTCTCTCATCATGTTCGCCAGGCCGTCGGGGCTGCTGCTGGCGCTCTCGTGCCTCAACAAGCTGCTGCTGCTCGACCAGCTTCCGCGACATACCGCGGTGGTCCAAGACTACGTCTTGCAGGCGGTTCCGCAGGTCGGCCTCGCCACGCGGCGCTTCCTGGGGTTCTACATTATGCTCCTGTTGCTTTGCCACTGGACCGGCAGCTTCTTCGTCACGGCGGCAACCTTGGCCAGGTACCTGGACGTGGCGTCGTCGGACGCCACCTGGACCCACTACGACGAGTTTCGCGACGAGGCGTGCGAGCCTTGCAGCTTTAGCGTAGACTATGGCACCTTCGGCGTCTTCACGGTCTACCTCCGCGCCGTTTACTTTGCGCTGGTGTCCATGTCCACGGTGGGCTACGGCGACATTACGCCGCGGAACCCCCTGGAGACCATCTACGTCACGGCCCTGGTGCTCGTCGGCGCAGTGATGCTCCCGGCGCTCGTCGGTGGCCTGGCGGCGCTTGTGAACAGCATGAACCAGAGCGAGCGGAGCTGGCGCCAGCATGTCTCGAAGGTGCGGCTCACGTTGATCGAGGAGGACTTCCCGCCGGAGCTGCAGGAACAGGCGCATCGCTACTTTGAGTACGTTTGGAGCCGCCAGGGCGACGTGTCTGAGCAGCAGATCCTTCAGGAGCTGCCGGTGCTGCTGCAGCAGGAGCTCCGCAGCTGCATCTGCGGACCCCTCGTAGCAGCCGTG
This sequence comes from Pinguiococcus pyrenoidosus, assembly GCA_019677205.1. NCBI lineage: Eukaryota > Pinguiophyceae > Pinguiochrysidales > Pinguiochrysidaceae > Pinguiococcus > Pinguiococcus pyrenoidosus. Next base: position 199,970 of record JAAMXY010000665.1, on the reverse strand, counting down.
CCATTCTTCGAAGGGGCTCCACCCGCGGTGTCGAAGCTGCTGGTCTCCGCGCTTAGCGCTCGAGTATACCTGCCCAAGGACAAGCTGGTCGTGGCCGGGCAGCGCAGCATGGAGCTGCTCATGATCGAGAGGGGCATCGTGGTCGTCTGGGACGCCGCGGAGTCGCTGGCCTTCGGAACGCTCGGCAGCAGCGACTACTGTGGAGAGGAGAGCTTGGTCGGCCTGGACGAGGGCGAAGAGGACGGGGAGCTCTCTCCCTCTCCCGACGCCAGCATCACCGTGGTGGCAGCCACCTACACGGACGTCTTCGTGCTGCGCCGAGAGGTGCTCGCGGTCCTCGCCGGCCACTTCAAGGACTGGCGCCGTCGCGTCACCGCCGCCCACCGTCGGACGTTGGCGCGGAAGAAACGATTCTACACCAACGTCACAACCAACTGCAGCACTTACGATAAGCTGCGCCATCTCGTCGACGGCGGCCAAGCCGCGCTCGGTTCTACCACCGCGGCCAGCAGCGAGCAATTCTGGACGCTGGCGCCCTACGACTCGCGGCGCAGCCTGTGGTCTCTGCTGTGCATTTACGTGGTGCTCCACGGCGGCTGCGCCGTTCCGTACCGCCTGGCCTTCCCCGACTTCGACGTGGCGTTCTTGTGGCTTGACTGGGCGCTGGAGAGCGTGAGCGCGGCCGACATGTACCTCCGCAGCTGCCGCTTCAGCTTCTACCGCGAAGGCGAGCTGCGTAGCCACCCCGGCGACATCTTCGGCCACTATCGCGACACCACCTTCCTGTGGGACCTGCTGGCCGTGGTGCCGTACGATCTGCTGGCGCTGGCATTTCGCCACGACGCCCAGCAGTACAAGCTCGCGCTGGCGATGCTGCACCTTCCAAAGGTGCTGCGCTTCGTCAACCTGAGCGGACTCATCCAGAACGTCTTCCGGCTCGCCGAGGCGAAGCATATCCCGTTGGAACCGCTGCGCGTGGTGGTGCTGCTCTGCGGCGTCGTGCTGGTGGCGCACCTGGCCGCCTGCGGCTTCTGCCTCCTGGCGCGCAGGTCCGACTTTGACGCCTGCCGGGACGCGAGCCATGAGGACATCGTCGACGGCGCTGGCTTCCGAGTGTCGCAGAAGGCCTGGTGCCTCTTCGAGGGCAGCTGGATCATGCTGCAGATCGAGAGCGGCAAGCTGGGCCCGGACGGCGGCAGCTCGGCGCGGCGCTACCTGCAGGCGCTGTCCTGGGCGCTACCTACGCTGGTCACGGTGGTCATCGGCGACGTGACGCCGGTGAACGCCTTCGAGACGCTGTACGCGTTCTTGGTCATGCTGGTGGGCATGACGGTGAATGCCGCCATCTTGGGCAACGTGGCCGATCTCGTGGCCAACCTGGGCACGGACGCGGAGAGCTTCGAGGAGCGCACGGACGCCCTGCGGGACTACATGCACTTCCACCGCGTGCCTTCCTTGCTGCACAAGCGCATCGTGGACTTCATGGACACGGTGTGGGCGCACGGCGGCGGCGGCCTGGTGGCCCGTGAGCGCCTGCTGGCCGAGCTGCCCTTCTCCCTGCAGCACGCCGACCGGCGTCGACGCAAGCTCCGCATGCTGTCCCAGTGCAACATCTTCTCCTGCTTGGACGTCACGCTGCTGGAGAGCCTGGCGTCTCGGCTGGCGCCGCGGCTGTACGGTGCCGGCGACTTCCTGGTGCTCAGCGGCGAGCTGCCTCGCGAGATGTTCTTCTTGCGTCTGGGCCGCTGCCGCGTGGTGGACGAGAAGCGTGCTGACCTGGCGCTGGCCACGTTGCAGGAAGGCGCGGTGTTCGGCGAGAGCGCCATGTTCTTCCAGCAGCAGCGCGCCAGCGCCGTGGTTGCCCTGAGCTACGTGGAGGCCTACGTCTTGGAGAAGGCCGACGTGGAGCACGAGCTGCGCCAGCACGATGCCGTGGACATGGCCGCCCTGCTGCTCGCCTGCCGCCAAGAGGCGACGTCGCTGAAGTGGCGCACACGGTCCCTGTCCGCCAACCTCAGGCGCGCACGCGTGCGCGGCACGAAGCTGCAGCGCATCATCGCCGACGATTTGGCGGCGCCGACGGCCGCCGCGGCGTGGGGGCTGCGGCCGGACTCCACGCTGCGGCTGGTGTGGGACATGGTGCTGTTCGGAGCGCTGGCGGTGAGCAGCGTGCTCATCCCCGCCTTTGCAGCTTTCTTCTTTGAGGAGGACGCCGCGCGCTGGCTGACCGCATGCGTGGCGTTGGGCTTCGCGCTGGACGCGCTGTACCTGCTGGACATCTTCTTGCGCTTCAACTACTTCCCCGTGGAGCACCGAGGCAACATCCTGACCGACCGACGCGCCATACGAGAGCACTACCGCAGAGGCTTCCTGGCGCTGGACCTGCTGTCCAGCCTGCCACTGGAGACGCTGGCGTTCGTGCACACGGACTTCGGCTGGCGGAGCATCCAGCCCTGGACGGCCTTCTTCCTGCTGCGCAGCCTCCGCCTGCTGCGTCTGGCGAGGGCCGACTACTACGTGCGCCGCTGCAGCACGCTGCTGCAGCTGCACCTGGGTATCCGCCTGCCGGCGTCGCGCGTGCTGTTGGTCAAGGTGCTGGCGTCGTGGCTGTACGTCAACCACTTCTTCGCGTGCGTCTGGTTCCTGCTGCACCGCCTCCAGTACGACAGCACGGCCACCACGTGGGCGGTGGAGGACGGTTTGGCGGAGCCGGCGTCGTCCAGCTCGGTGGCGGCCGAGACGGACAACGTGCTGTGCGCCCGGAGCAAGGCGGAGTGCTACCTCCGCAGCCTGTACTTCGCCTTCATCACCACGTCGTCCATCGGCTACGGCGACATCTACCCCATCACGGCCGTGGAGGCTGCGTGGCAGCTGGTGGTGGCGCTGAACGGCGCGTGCCTCATCGGCGCGCTCGTGGGAGCCTTCGGCGTCCTCTATGCCAGGAGCGATAGCAGGGGAGAGTCGGCCTTCCAAGCCAAGATGCAGAGCATCGCGGGGCACATGGACAGGCGGCGCTATGCGCCGGAGCTCCGCGACGAGGTTCTACAGCACTATCGCAGAGCATATCGGAGCAGTGGCTCCCTCGACCCGCACGAGCTCACGAGGATCCTGAGTGACAGCCAAAGGATGGCGTTGGGCCTGGTGGTGCACGCTCACGTCTTTCACGTGATACCCCTCCTCCGCGACGCTCCTGCCAGCCTCCGGCGCCGCATCGCCGTCGAGCTGACCACCCAGACCGTCAGCCGAGATCGGCAGATCTACAGCGCAGGCGAGATGGCGGGCCACATCTACTTCATCGTCTCGGGCCTCGTGCGCATGGAGAAGCCGAGCTTTGACATGGAGGACTTCGGCGCCATGGATGAAGTGGAGCAGGGTCGGGTGCGGCGCCTCGCTGAGAGCGTCGGCCTAATGTACAAGCAGGGCAACCACTTCGGCGAGGCTTGCCTCCTTTCGTCTTTGGCGGTGCGGAAGGAGAACGCCATCGCCGGGAATGTCACCGAGCTGGCGCGGATCTCCAGGGAAGCGATCACAGGCATCTGTGCGCGCTTCCCGGCGGAGATCCGGCTCCGGCTGCTCGACGATCTGCTCTCCCGAAATGGGAACACCACGCACTCCTTTCCTGGAGACGACGCCCCCACGGAGGGTCACGAGTCCTCCCCGCGAGGGCGGTTCCCTCCAAGGTCACCGCCCTCGCGGCGGCCGTCCCGGAAGTTGAGCTTCGAGAGGCTGTCGCCGGTATCGAGGAAGCTCCTGATGGGGGTCGCCTCCTTCAGCTCTCCCAAGCACACGAAGCGAAAGAAACCTCGAAGCTTCAGTGACGAGTCGTATTCGATCGAGGCACTAGGCCAGGGCCAATGGAAGCCGAAGCCAAACATGGCAAAGTTCACGAGGTCGGCGGCGGAGGCCGACCAGCAGGTGGAGAAGTGGTGCAAGTCGGCACAGATGCGTAGCACCGTGCCCAGCAGTCTTCAGGCAATGATCACCAATCAGACCGGAGGCGTAGTTGATAGAGCAACCCAAGAGGAGATCTTGGGCGACGTAGATGACGACGATCAGCTCCCGGAGGGCGCACCGCGATAGCGGCGACGTTTCCATCTAATGCTATTCAAGCGTTCATCTCGTTCTGACCTTTCCGCTGTTGCCAGGCTCCACACCCCGCCAAAACACCTAAGTGACGGCTTCGCCCGTGAGGCCACTGAGGGACTTCATGCGCTCTGCGCAAAGTCAGAGTGGACTCTAGATTTTCTTCTATGTGCAGCTTGGAAAGCTGAACGTCTCTTCTGATCCCATTTCAGATTTCCTTTGAAGGTATGGACAAGCACCCCCCTATGCTTCGTCTTGCCCTTCCTTCCCCGAGGTCTTGGATAGCGCGTTGAACTCGACAGACAGCTGCGACACGGCCGATGTCCACATCCCGATGATTGCATAGAACATGCAGAAGATCGCCGGCGCTGCGTTGTTGATATTCCCGAAGAGAACAATGCACAGCTGCTGGAGGAGCGATCCTCCCGACTTGCCCAGTCTCGAGCCGAGGACGTCGATGGCGGCCTTGCCTGTTCATGGACGCTTGCTGAGCTCGAAGATCAGAACGCTTGGGACACATTGGGACGCTCCCTCACCTTTGACCTTCGACTCGTCATCGAGAGGAATGTAGGCGATCTGGGTCGTCGGATCGAACACGGCATACTTGGTCGCCTTACTTGCCACGGACTGGAACGCCCCTGGGGAAGACGAGCAACGCAATGGCCGAGGTGAGAGAGACGAGGACGGTAGAAGCGCAGCGAAAGCTGCAGCCTTGCGCCGCCGGTCCTTTCCCTTCCTGTCCTTACCTATTATCATGGCCGTCCGAATGCCAGAGGAAGACCAATTGAGCTTGGCGGCAAAGACGGCTAGAAAAAGGGGCAGCGCGAACGAGCCCATGACCGTGGGCGTCGTCAGGGCGCCGACCTTCCAGCCCAGCTTCTTCACGAGATTCGAGCCCAGGAAGATAACGAAGAAGGTCGTGACACCAACTACGGAGCTCACTCGTGCCATGAACCTCTGGTAGTCGCGAGGGTCGGGCAGCCCTTTCCTGACCATGGACTTCCACAGGATCTCTGTGAAATTGATGGCCAGTCCGTAGCTCACTACGCAGGTGGCCAAGTTCCTCAAGTACTGCGACTTCGCCAAGTACCGTGCGCT
>JAAMXY010000665.1:168352-194704 GCA_019677205.1 Pinguiococcus pyrenoidosus | reverse complement strand
GCGCGACCTCCCTTGTCTCTCCCCGTCGGTTGCTCCGGTGCCTCTCCATCCTTGGAGGTATAGTGCGTCAACGCGAAGCTGTGCAGCGAGCAGATCACAGCTCCACTGATCAGAAGCGAGACCGTGAGCACTCCCAGGCTTTCCTCGAACGTGCGATCTCGCGTGACGCGAATGACCAGCGGTCCGGCAAAGATCGGAGCCAGGCTGCTCACTTGCCCGAAGAGCGGATAGAACCTCTTTGCCTGGGTGACGCTCGTCACGTGGTTGGCGAATTGCCAGAAGAGGATGCCGATGCTCACGGACGAGTACAGCTCTGCCACGACGTAATACAGCGCCAGCGGCCACTTCTCCACCAGCGCCCGAACAAACCTGAGACCTGCGATGCTTCGACTGAGAATCCATCCGGTGCGATTTCTCTTGGTCCTTCCTCTGTGGGGCACCCACCTGAGTCATCTGAGACACCTGAGAAAATGTTCATGACGAACGCAGGCGGGACTAGCTTCCCATTCATGAAGGCGGGGAAGATGAGCGCAGCAAACGCGCCGAAAAAGACGAAGAACGGGATGCAGGTTGCCAAGAAAAGAGCTCTGGAAATCGATGTGAGCCTTCCGCAGCTCACCAAGCGCTACCTGCGCCAAGTGCTCACCTCGGCTGCAGAATGTCGCTCAACTTGGCGTATCCAAAGAGGAAGGTTGCTGCGACTGGCACCGAGCCGTACAGCTTCAGGAAGCTGATGGCCTCAGCGCCGCAGTGCGTCACCTGGTGTGGTCCATCACGTCAGGAGTGCCTTCCCCGCTCTCACCAGAGACCACCAGAGATGCCTTACCACCAGCGTGTCCTTTGTGTCTCTCGTGATGGTCAGCACGAACACGATGAAGAACTTCAAAAGCCCCAGCACGGCGAATTTGGTCACCTCCTTGCCGTAGATAGGGAACACCGCGTCTCGAAATGCCGTGGATGGCCTTCCGTGATCCGCTGCCACTGACTCCTGGAGGCGTTCGTTGCAGCTGAGACGACAGCGCGCGTTTGTATTGCAAAGCATCCTTCGATAGTGCGGTGCGATACCTTTCCTACAGCCTGCTTTCGTCTCTGAGAGCGTGGCGCCGCCGAGCTGCAAGCCAGCGCAAGCGCAAGAAGCAGCAAAACTGACGCCTTTTTCAAGCGCATGGTTGCTCTGCCAAACGCCACAAACGCGTCCGAAGAGACCCAGAAAGGGCGGGAAAAATACGCACTCAGCCAAACCGTCACAACTCCTCCATCGAATCATGCGCCCCGGTCACTGACATTCGGAAAGTGATCTTGAAGTAATTCAGTGACTTTGCAAGAACAATTTGCCAAGGCAGCATTCCGCCGACTGCAAGGAAGATTTGAAAATCGGACGTTATCCATCCATGACAGAGCTGAATAGCGAGTTGAAAACTGCAACTCGGCAGGATTTGAAAATGCCTCTGGCTTCGCACCCGGGGTTTCTTGCCCTGCGCGCGCCTCTCCCATGTCGGAGCGCGATGAGAAGCTGCGGCTGTGGCGGCTGCGCAAGGACGTCTTCGACCGGGCAAAAGAGGCGCTCTGGAACCTCGACACGCGCCACGCGGAGGAGCATGCCAAGTGGTTCGAGGTCACGGTTGCAATGGCAGCGGTCTCCAGGCAGCTCTTCAAGGGCAGCGGGGAGGCTGGCACCGCCGACATTGGCTCCATAATGAAGCACTGGCGCAAGTGGACGATGGACAACCACACGTTCGAGACGCTGAAGATAACCGTGGAGGAGTCCGAGTCCCTCAGCGAAGGAGTTCGGGAGTACCTCCAGAAGGACGACGACGACGACCTCATGATACCGGCGCTCCGCTACTCCTACCCCGCAAAGCCCGCCCGGAAGAACGCCAGGGCGAGGCCGCTCACGGAGAATCAGAAGGCCTTCAACGCCATCTTCCTGAGAGCCTGCCGAACGACTTGGGCAGACGCTCTGCGGGAGCTGAACAAGAGGGCCGCCGTCTTCATCGAGCAGTACGAGAAGCAGCGCCAGGAGAAGCGGGAGGCAAAGGAGAGCATCGGCGAGCTGCGGGATCGGATGGAAAAGGCGGCCCTGCAGAGTATCGGGCTGAGGCGACTCTACCAATGGCTGGAAGACGACAACGACGTGGTGAAGGAGCGGCAAAAGGCCGCGGTCCAGGAGAAAGAGCGGGAAGCGGCGGCGGCGCATCGCGGCTTCATCAAGGGCAAGGACGATAAGCGTAGAGAGGCAATAGAAGCCGCGCGGGAACAGCGGGAGATGAAGCGCAAAGAGGGAGAAGAGAAGCAGCAGAAGAGGGCGCAGGCCAAGGAGGAGTACCAGCACTGGTCCGAATATCGCCGAGCGAGGGACGCTGCGGAGGCTTGCCTCGGCTGCATCGATGCCCCCGAATCGCGGCAGACCAGCGATTGGAAAAGCACGGTGACCATGGTCGGCAAAGCGCTGAAAGCGGTGGACGAGACCTTCTTCGCCGACTGGCAGCAATGGGCCAAGGCCACGTTGAAGGTTGCGGAGGCCGAGGTGCTGTGGGATTTCTTCCCCCCCATGAGCGCCCTGTCCTACGACTGTCTATACGGAGGCGTGAAACGGTCGGTGGTGGAGCAGCTGCAAGGTATGTGAAACGTCTCCATTTCACTGCGCCACTCCAACCTCGCCCCTTAGCCGTTCCCCCGACGCTCTAGCGAACGAAGAAAACGTCGATTTTCGGGAAGTCTTTCTCGAGCAGGCCCGTGAGCTGGTCGGAAAGGCCAGGGAAGCGCTCGAAGGAAGAGGAGGACGCGCCAAGGACCGAAGCATTCCACAGTCGCTCCTGATGGGCTCGGAGCATGCCATCAAGCAACGCATCGGGTTGGGCGCCCAGGACGTGAAGGCCGTCTTCGGCAAGCTTGGCATTCAGCTTTCTGGAAGGAATCGGAAGCTTGCATGCCGCGCAGCAGACATTGACGGCGATGGGCTCGTCTTCTTCGATGAATGGGTCACCTTCTTGGGACCGGCGCTTTCCGGGAAAGGCGGCGGCCGAGTCGAGGACAAGGGCCAAGGAAGGGAGCGCCTGCCGGCAAAGGATCGATCCCTGGTGGACGAGGATCGAAGGACGACGATTCTACGGAACTTTCGCCTCATGCCTCGAGACGAGCCGAGAAGCAAGACGCCGCGCTCGGACGACGAGTACGAAGATGACTACGAGAACGACGATCAGGACACGGGCTACAGCGACAACTATGAAGACAGCGAATACGACTTCGAAGACACCATAGAACCAGAGAGGGTGTTTCACTGCTATCCCCGCGAGTCTGCTCGAAAGAAGGCGGTCGCTCTTCTGCGAGAGCTGTCCTACGAGAACCGACAGGCGGAGAGTCTGAAGAAGCTTTTGTCCTCCGGTAGCACCCCGCCGGCGCCTCGCTTCTGGTCCGAAGCAGCTGGTCTAAAGGCCGAGAATGGTCCCGACGCGCGGGCAAAGCTCAGGCTGCACTGGGAAGCACAGGAGGGAACTCGCGTGGCCCTCTTCAACGTTGAAGTCAGCGGTCCGCTAGGGAGTGCCGAGTTCAAGAGGAACGAGTTCGTGGAGATACTTCGAGATCCGCCCAGCGCAGAGGAGGCACCGAAGTTCACCTTCCTGGTCAGAGATTTGGTGCCCAACACGACCTATGCCTTCCGTGTACGAGCAGTCAACGCTTTCGGCCCGGGACCGTACAACATCCAGTACTTCACCACGGAGCCGGCGAAGCCAATGAGGCCTTACATCGTGTCACTGGCCCCGCAAAGCGTCCACCTGCGGTGGCACCTTTCCAAAAGGTACTTGCAACGCGTCGCGGAGCTGCGCGAGCTCTTTGATCGCGTGGACGCCGACGGTTCCGGATCCATATCGCGTACTGAGTTTCTCGCGGCGCTGGCCGATGAGAGCAAAGGCGGACTATTGGCGTTCCTGAGGCAGCTGCGGCCGGGGCAAGCGCCAATCCCGCGGGCGGACGACCACGGCACTACCCGGCGGATCTCCGTCTTTGATGAGATCGAGACGTCCGACGACGAGGAAATCAGCTGGGACGAGTTCCTCGCGTACTTCCAGCGGAGCCCCGGGCACAACCTGACGGTCGACGGGGAAGCCATCTCGACGTCTCTGAAGACGGCGATCGGCCCGACGAAGTACATCGTGGAACAGTGCGTGAACGAATTCGATGGGGAGTGGAAGAAAGTCATTAGCGGCGCCGCCTCGGAGGCCAAAGTCCGCAATCTCACGCCGGGCTGCTCGTACCGCTTCCGCTTGTGTGCCGAGAACTGCAACGGCGTCCGGGGCCCTTACAGTGCCAGCGTGGTGGTGAATACGATGCTCCCGACGCCGAAAGCGCCGGAAATCTCCAAGAGGGACGACGCCATCGGGCGAAGCCACGTACTGCTTCGACTGCCCAGCATGGACTTCAAGAGGGAGAGCAACCGCAGCTCGCAGTTCATCAGCCGTCTCCTTCAGGAATGGACCCAGCTTGACGACGACGTAGACAACGGTAAGCGCCACCATCCCTTCATGGTTCGTCCTTTTGCCCTCGTCGGACTTGTATCCCCCTTTCACGATCTTGCGACAAGCACTGCGGAAGCCGCCTCTCAGCCTTTTCTAAGCAACTCCTTCCACCGGTGCGGCTTCGCAGGGGTGAATCATGAAGAAGCGTTCCGGCGGTACGATGCTGACGAGTCCGGATACATAGACCAGGAGGAGCTTGGGAAGCTCCTGGAGGACCTGGGGGTAGATCCTAGTCCCGAGAAGATTGCCGAGGCGATGGCGGAGTTCGACACTGATCGATCGGGCACCATCAGCTTCGATGAGTTTGAGAACTGGTGGAAGCGCGACGAGATCAGCTACGTGGTAAAGCGCTCCGTGGGGGCGCCTCTCTCCTCGAGTCTCGCGACCACGCTGGCAGAGAACTCGGAGAGCAGCAGCTTGGAGCTGGTCTGCGCCAAGACAGAGCAGAGTAGCGTTAGAATCAATGGGTTGGAACCCAACCACGTGTACAGCTTCGCTGTGCGCTTCCTGAGCGTCAGAAGCTTTAGCGCTCTGAGCGACGCGTTGGTGATGGTGACGCCACCGGCACCGCCCGCGCCTCCAGTCCTGGTGGAGCGCACCGGACGCAACGCCTACTTCCGGTGGTACAGACCGCCTAGCGGTGCGTCGAAGTACGTGCTGCAGTATCAGCTGGAGTCCGGAGCACAGCAAGGGCAGAAGTGGCAAATGGCATATCAAGGTGAGATGGCGTATGTCCTCCGCGTCCTCGAGTCGGGACCTACGCCCGTGCTTTGCTAATCACGCAATGCGCAGGTCCGGAACTGCTCTTTCGCGTTGCGGGCTTGACCTTGGACTCCATCTACCTGTTTCGGCTCGTCGCGGTCAATGCAAATGGCATCGAGTCGGAGCCGAGCGGCATCACGGTGATCGAGACGGTGGAAGAGTCCAGCAGACCCCTTCTCAAAGCAAGCAACGCCGAGATCGTATTTGTGAAGGAATGCGAACAGGACATCACGCTGGGAGACACCATCCTCTTCCAGGAGAGGGTTTATCAGGACGACCAGGGCCGGTTCAAGAGACCAAGCAGCCGCAGAGCGTCGTCAACTCGAGGAACACCGAGATTGAACATGTCCATGGCGTCGGTCAAATCTCAAAAGGTTTGCCACAAAGCTAGCTTTCCAAGCGACTGATCATCTCCCGCCCCTCCATGCATATCCACCTGACACTTCGCTGCCTCTCGCAGGGAGAGTATGTTGGTGATCGCACCTGCGCTGCGCGTGTGCTTCGGATTTTCCAGCCGAAACGGACCCTCGGGGCGACGGCCGTCGGTGCAACGACCAAGACGCGGGGCGAGCAGAAACCTTCGTATCAGCTGCAGGTTTTATGGTGCACCGTCTCTGAACAGTCCCTCTGCGGCGCCTCGACCACCAGCTCAGTTACCAGTGCACTAGACGACAACTGCCTCAATCTGTCGGCGGGGACAATCATAGAACGAAAGCATAGAGACGTATTCCGATTTGAGGTTGGTTGTGTTCCCCCCCCGCCCCAATGATTGATGCCTACGACGTGAAATGCCATGGGTGCCTATGACACGCTTTCCTTGTGTTCTGCAGGTGTTTCGCGCTCCATGGGATGAGGAAAGCCGGCGTCGGAGTGAGTACTGAACAGGAGATGCTCTTGTGCTCGTAGCTAGCTTAGAGACTGGAGAAGAAGGGAAGCAAGTAAAAAACCACTCACGAGCTCTGGGGCCTGACATCTTTTAAGAGACATGTACTACTGGGCGTTGATCTCTTCCACGAAGCCCTTCAACACCGTCACCCACAACTTTGCCTGTTGCAAGGATTCGAAATTCGAGATTCGAGATTCGGGGATGAGTCGTCCGTCATTTTCATAGCGATCACTAGCCGGCACCGTTCATACCTGCAAGCCCGTTTCTGCGCGGAAGGTGAAGGACGAGACACTCAGACCTTTTTGACTATGGGCCCTCACGGTCTGGGGCGTGACGAGGTCGCGGGGATCCAGTTCCGCCTGCGAGTTCTCGTCGTCAATGTTCTCGTCATCATCGTCGTCATGATCGACTGGTAGCTCGTCTGTGCGCAAATGAATGATGAAGCTCCGCTGCGTCTTGCCCTACGACGCAACGGAACCACGGTAAGCGGGACAGTCCACCAAAGCCAAAGCTTCCCCGCCTTGCGTACCCTGAGGATCGGCTCAATCGAATCAACCCTGCTGAGCGGAATGGAGCCTCTTTCTTCGATTGGGATGCTCCCCCAGGACGACTCGACCTTGCGGCGGTACCAGCGGAGCTCCATGTCGTCTTTGTTCCCGTTCGCCGTTCCGTAGAGGATGACGTATCGATGATGGAAGGCCCCCAACAGAGTCGTGGTGCCCTTCTTGTCGAGCATGCCCTCCCAGATGATCTGCAGGGGACCTCCGGAATTGCGGGGAGCGTGCGTACGCAGGAGACCCACGTCTTGCTCTCCGATCACATCTAGAAGGGCGGCCGAGCGGTAAGTCGCGGGTCGGCGCGGACCGGAATCCAGATTCCCAAGACTTACTCTTGCGGTACTGCAGCTCCATCATGTGCTCGAGGCGCTCGCCGACGAGCCCATGAAGGCGGAGGCGACCAGGGATCGGGTCCCGCCTCGCCTCGGCTCCCTCCAGGTGCGTTCTCGCGACGTAGTGGTCATCCACGGAAAGCACAGGCTCACGCGAGGGCATTTCGCTGGCGTGTCGCGCATGTGCCCTTCCACTTGGGCGCTGGACCCGCTCCGAGGGCTTCACCGGGTCCGCGTAGCTGCTTCTAGGCAGTTCCGTGGCGTGGCGGAAGTGCTTCTTCTTGTGCTCGGAGTACTTGTTGCCGGCCTTGCTCCCCTGCGCCGTCTTCGAAGGCTCCCCGCTATCATCCGCAGAGCGCTCGTCGGCGAGCTTTTCGGCGTTCTCCTCGTAATTCGGTCGCGCCTTGCTCGCCGCTCGATCACCCTTTTGCTTCTTCGAGCTCTCCTGGGCGGGGGGACCTGCGCCGCATCTGGTCAGTACGGCACAGCGACGAATGCTTGGCAGGACGTGTGGCAGGTACCAAGTGGCGCCTCCCGTGCTGCGGAGGCAGCAGATTTCCGCATCTCAAACTTCTCGCTCGGAGGCTTCGAGGGAGTCTTGGGTGGCTTCTCGCTGGCCTCCGCGGCGCTGTCGCCTTTTCGGCGGCCACCTCGGCTCGACGAAGATCTCGGACGCGACTCGGAGCTGGGCCGCGACGTCCTCTCGCCCTTCGCTGCCGATCTCCGCTCTCTGTGGACGCTCTTTTCCTCGGCCGTGTCACTTGATTTGTCCGGCGGCGTGCCCCGAGCGTCGCGGTGCAGCGCGGCTGCGTCTTCCCAGCCTTCATCCTTCAATGCATACATGGTGAGACTGGAAAGGCGTTGATCCATAGCAAGCTGCCCTTACCCCTTGCTTCCTCTTGGTGAAGGCGCCGCGAAGCCACCTGAAGGGCGACCTGATGGGGGTTTCGCTCCTCGTCTTGGTTTCAGTGGCGCTCCCAGAACCGTCGCTGCTGTCCTCGTCGCCTTCGAACTTGGCCCGCGGTGGAGTTGTCGGCTCGTCCGCCGACGACTCGTCGCTTGCTGATCTGCGCCCTTCGCGGAGCCGCTTTTGCTTCTTCTCCTGCTCGGACTCCACGAGCACGGCTACCGCGACGGTCATCTTGCTTGAATCCTCCGAAGACGCCTAGGGCGTCGCGCTTTAGGCTCCTCGCAGACTCCCTGCGAACAGACGCAGAGAAGGGAACCTACCTGGCTGGCGGAAGAGTCTTCCTCGCGCTGCTTCTGCCGCTGCTTGCTCTTCTCCTCCTTCTTCTTCTTCTTTTTCTTCTTGGCCTCCTTCTCCCTGGCTTCCTTTTCCTTGACCTCTTTCTCCTTCGCTTCCTTTTCCTTCGCTTCCTTTTCTTTCGCTTCTTTCTCCTTCTCCTTCTCCTCCTCCTCGGCGTCGGGCGACTCTGGCGGTGCCGCAGGGGTCTCCTCCTCCTCCTCCTTCTCGCTCTCCTCCTTCTTCGCATGCTCCTCCTGAGCCTCTTTCAGGGCAGGGTCATCGTCCAGAGAGGACATGCGCAGGCGGCTGCTCGAGTTGTCCAGCTCGGAAGTCGTGTCGGACACGGCCATATCTTCGTCCTTGGAGTTGTCCAGGAAGTGCTCGAGGTTCGCGTGACCGAGCAGATCCGCGAAGGACACCTGATCGCTTTGGCTGCGGCGCAGTCTGTCCACGAGATCCCATTCCCCGAGCTGCCGGAGCTTCGGAATGAGGTCCGCAACGGATACGGAGCCACTGTCCTCTCCGCCGCACGCTTGGAAGGCCTGCTTGAGCTCGTCCACGTGGTCCCCGTCGGCCATGGTCCAGAAGCGAGCGCAGCGGCGCGAGGAGGCGGCGCGGAGAAGGGGAGAGGAATGGAGATCGATGGAAGACTGATGCTTTGGCTTGGGCTGCGACCCTCGCGTTCCTATCAACGACTTTTCCAAATTCTTGCCGGGCAAAGGTTGGGGCTTCAAGGCGCGTGATACGGCGTGATAGAGGGGAATTTGAACTGTCCCTATTTCAATATTTTGAAAGATTGGCACCGACTTCCGTGAATGGTGACATGGTGTATTTCACAATGTACGTATATGTACGGCTGTGGCATATGGCCGCAAGCTATGAGATGAAATCGAGAAGCTCGAGGAGACCGAGAACGCCATCATAGAGGGCTGCGCAGGGCGCCGCGTTGGATCAGCGGCTCCGTTCCTTCGGGATTGGCTGAGGCTCGAATGCATCCGCAGCATCCGCTGCTGCCGATCTGCCGTTGATGATGGTGCGATTGATCATAGGATGGCACTCGTCCTGGGGGCCAAAGTCGGAGTCGGGATGGAACGCGATGACGCACATTTGCTCATCACCTTTTGTCGCGAAGGCATGCTCGAGTCCTTGACAAGTCATTTGCAGGACATCAGCATCTTCGAATCATGCATTCCCTAGGTTGTCAAGCAGAGAGAGGAAAGGGCACGTTCCACTCACCTGCCGGGATGCAGAAGGTGTCTCCGTACTGAAGGGGTATTCTGACGAAGTCGGAGCCTCCTGTCCGTGCAGCCAGCGCCGCATGGACTCGGTCTCGAGGCAGGCAATCCACGCACGAGCGCATATCCTCCTCGTACTTTGTAGGCAGCATGCATACTCCAGATCCTCTTGCGACCATCCCAACTCGCGCGGTTGGGTGCGTGTGCTGCGTCTGGTCGATCCCCGCGGGGAAATGCAAGTGATTCAAGCAAGCATCTCCAAACTTCACGGGGGGTATCAGAAGCTGGAGCGAAGCGCAGAGCGGATAATGATGATTTTGGGCACCATTGCACAGAGAACGACCCGGCGGGGGAGCGTACCGAGTCTGTACAGCCGTCGATGTATCGCAAGCGACCCTCCTTCTCGATGGGTCCACCCAAGCTGAAGGCGCCTCGATAGCCTAGACGCTCAGCGACAAAGCCCCGCCCTGCGTCCGTCGACTTTCTGAGCCACTGCCACATGACACCGGCTGCAGAAGTGCAATGAGCGGAGTTCGCCCAGGCCTCTCACCTCCTTGAATCGTGCAAGCTGCCGGCACGGAGAAGTACATCTCTGGCTGCAGCTGAAAGCTCTGCTGCTCCAGGGGCCCCGAGTCCACTCGCAGCGTGGCCGGCCCTTCCAAGACAAAGCCAAACTTTGTCGAAGCCTCCTCTCGACACGCAAGAGGGCTGATTCCGCCCCAGACGTCCAACCTAAGCACAGATGCTGAGGCATGGCCGATCGGGTCGCGTTGCACTTCCATCTCTTTCGCATTTTCATACCGATGCGGGAAGGCCATGTCAGCCTCAGTCCTCAAGCTCCCGACAGCCTAGCAGGGAGTGCGTGCGATTATCCGCCGCGCCACCGGCCTTTCAAGGTGTACTGCGCGCACCTCGGACCCATAGAGGCGGAAAACCCGCGAAGGCAGCCGCAAAGATTGGCTCAGCACCACAGACGCCCAAAGGCTTAGGACGCGTAAGCTCGCGGTGGTATGCATCGGCACAAGCCTTGGGATGCAAAGGGGACGAGCTGCGGCTCTAATGAAGCTGTGGGACTCGAGAGAGAGAGCTGCGCCGCGTCCGGCGACGAACACCGGACACAGCGCGGAAGATTCGCCCGCCGGATCTGTCCGGGCGAAGGACAGAGACGATCCGGCGAACGATCCAGAGGAAGGGTGAGGAACGCGCTGTGATTGGCGCAGCCCGCTACCCTCAGGGGTGAATTCCGCTGTCGTGTGACTTGAACAAATGATCCCAGTCAATGAATGCATGACTGTATTGTTGTTCACAATTCTTCTCAAATAGTTTATTGTAAAACTTATATACTTGATAATATTACTATCGATAAGTATGGACAAATAGCAAAACAACCTAGAAGCCCCCACCAAGCCCGCTTTTTCACCCTGGTACCCACCCCGTTCTTCAGCGTTTGCCTTTCGGAAAAGCGCGCCTCTCTTCTTTCCATCGATCGCGTCTTGGTGCCACGCTCGGGCCGCGCTCGAAATGGGCCTGTGTGAGAGCTGCGCTGCGGAGGGCCGCAGGGCCGAGCCGCGCGACAGCCTCATCGACCCTCTGCTCCAACCAGTCCGCGACCGCCTGTGGCAGCTGACCGAGGAGGTTCAGGAGCAGACCACCGACGTCCACCGCTTCGAGGAGCAGCTGAACGAGGAGCGGCAGAAGCTGGAGGAGCAAGAGAGAATCCTGAGGCGCAAGCGCCATGACCTGTCGCTGGCAGCGCAGCGGCAGCGCAAGGCGGACCGCGCGTTCCAGCACATGTGGCAGAGTCAGAGGTGGTCGGTGGCGTTTCAGGGCTTCTACACCATGCTGTTGTGCCTGGAGCGGCGGCGGAAGACCTCTCAGGGCTCCACGAGCGCACTGGGCAAGCGCGTGCCCCTTCGCGCTCTCATGCTGATCCGCGACTTCTGCGTCCAGCGGACGGCGACCAAGGCGATTCTGCTGCGGACGGCCGGCTCCAAGCATCTTTGCTGCGTGGAGGAGCGGCGGGATGCCGAGACGGACTCCTGGCGCTACTACATGTTCCACGACAGCGACGCCGACGACGCCGTGGAAGAAAGAGCGCGGCGAAGAGGCGCCGCGGCCTACAGTATCGACGAGGACCCCAAGTTCCTCCTGAGCGCAAAGGCGACGACCAGCGTAGTGGGCCACCGCTACCTGATCAGCTTGTGTCCGGATGCGGCGGCGTTCCGCAGCAACGTCATCGCGACGTTGCGATCCGACGCCTTCGGCCTGCGCTGGACCCTCGTCCGCCACAACGTCTCCGTAAGCTACATGGATGCGGACAACAAGGTACGGGAAAGGGCCAATGCGGTCGTAGAAGCCACGAGGCCATGAAATCGCGAGGGCGAAAAAGCCGCAAGCCCCCAAAACAAGAGTCAACTTGCTGACGCGCTGCTATGTCCAAACAGGTCCGGAGGGAGACCGGCGACGAAGAGCTCGTGCATATCATCTACAATCAGAACATCACCCGCAGCGCTCCGGCGAGCTTGCGGGTCTACATGGCGGAGCACGGTCCCGTGCTGCGCAATGGTGCCCCTGAGCATCCAACGTCCTTCAACCTGGTGGAGAGAGTGAGAGCGTTCCACCACGACATGGAGAGCGGACGCGCGCGGAAGCTGTACCACGAGCGCCGAAGGAAGCGAAGGCGAGCTGGCGCACTGGACCTTCTGCGCCAACCTGATGACACCGCGTCCTCCGTGGACGATGGCGAAGAGAGCAAGGAGAGTAGGAGGGAGGCGAGCGTAGTGTCAGCGGAACTGAGCGGCGTGTCGAATGGCGTGGACGGGGACGCCCCCGTGGAGAACGCCGATGTGCCGGAGGAGCTGGTGCGCTCCCTGACAGCAAAGCACTACGGGCTCCGAGAACTTGTGAATGCCGAGCCTCAGTGGCGCGCCGATCTGGAGCAGTTCACTCTGGACTTTGGAGGACGAGTGAAGGAGAGCAGCGCTCGAAACTTTCAGCTCGTCCTCGCCGAGTCGTCGCTGGCCGCCGGTGCCGCGGGCTTCGACGACGAGTTTGACAGCGATGAGCGGCAAGCAGACGAGCCGCGACGTCTCAACCCGCCAAGGCTCCCCGAAGACGAGGGAGCCCCGGGCCAGGGAGCCCCGGGCCAGGGAGCCCCGGGCCAGGGAGCCCCGGGCCAGGGACCCGCCGGGGATGGCGCGCGAGCCGACGCGGACCTTCCGGCGGAGGAGGCCGCCCCCGGAGATGCCGTGGTGTACCAAGACGCGTCGAAGGTGCTGCTGCAGTTTGGTCGCGTGGTGCCGAAGCGAAACGTGGGCACCAACGCATTCAGCCTGGACTTTGACGCGCCATTCAGCCCTCTTGCGGCCTTTGCCTTGGCGCTGGCGCAGTCGACCACGAAGATTGCTTGTTGACGAGGAGGCGTGCTTAGGAACGCGGAGCGGATATCCTTCCCTTCGCCGCGTTTGCCTCTGTGGACCGACCCAGGTTCCTTGGGCCACTCCCCCTCTGTCGGCTGCTTTGGCGTGGTGGCGCTCAGAAGCGCTGCCACCACATCCGAAGACCGCGACCGCAAGCATAGCAGCGGCATTGAAACGAACCCGACATCGTGCATCCGTGGACGGCAGCGGTAATATCGGCTGCCGCAGGTGTGCCTCCGTGTTGGGAAGGAGTGGCCGATAGAAGGAATGAAAAGAAGAGTCATTATCGACGCCTTGGGCTTCCATGCAGAGCGCCGCGGCCGTCAAGTCCGCCTCTTGACATCGGCTTTCTCACCGACATCGACGGCTCACGCGGTGCCTTGAGCTACTTGGCTTCTTCCTCTCCTTCTGCTTCTTCTGCCTTCTCATACTTGGCACCGAAGATGGTCGAGTACGGCTTGGCACCCTGTGAAAGTGGAGAGATGCGTCGATGAGATCCGGCAAAGGCAAGCGCGAGGCGCGAAGTGCGGGCGGGACACGCACCACTGGCGTTTGCGACACCACGCCGAGCGTCACGCGGCGCTTCACCGCAATCTGATTGGACTGCTCCTTTGCCAGCTCGTCATAGAACTTGTCGATCTGATCGCGCTTCGGAAAGTGGGATCCTAGGCACACAGCGTCGTGTGAAAACCTCCGGCGACGAGACTGCAGCTCCAAGCCTCTTCTTACCATAACGCCAGATCGAGGCAAGTCCCACACCGAGCGCGAGGCCGATGAGGGCCTCGCGATGGAGCGCTTTGATAGCCACCTGCGCCATGCCTCAGGATCTGCAAAGCGCGGAACAAGAAGAAGAAGAGGAAGAGGGAGATAGGCAAAGCCTCGGTCAGCCTCCTCGTCGGGTTTGAGCAGAAACCTTGGGCAGTTTCAGCAGCTAGCCAGAGGATATCCCACGCCGCATTCATCTGAATTCCTCATTCAAAACCGACGGAAGCGCAAAATGACGCTTTGGTCCCGTTTTCTGCTCTTGACAAGGCTCACTTTGACCGTCTTTACTTGCGGTGCGATATCGGCGCTTGCCACGGCCGCCATTCTAGTTTAATTCGCTCAGGCGCCCTGCGCCGCTCCGAACTCGATCGAAATCTGATTCTTCCCACGATAGATCGGTAGCGTACCTTCTTTGGGAGCGCCGCAAGACAGGGTTTCGTGCGTGCAAGCTGACGGGAGAGCGCTGGTCAACTGCGCCGCAGCGGAACGTTTCGATTTACACTATTTGTAAGTATATTAATGATGAGTAACTAATTTTGAATATTTCTTTTGTTTTTCATCCGACGGACTTTATATACAGTAGAATAAAATTTATAAATTTTATTTTTCCTCTTTAACCAGTGATATGGTTCCATCTCGTTTTCTGGTTTCGCTTATATCTACAATCTTCAAAATTGTTTTCTCCTTCCGCTTATAAGCTTGATCTTTGCGACAGATGACGAATGCCGACAATAGATATCGGTGGAATACCAATACCAAATCACCGCCTTCCTGCAACAATTCAGAATTCCTGTCCGGGATCTTGTCTTCTCTCGCCTCGTGCCCGCGTCTCTCGCGCGAGGCAGGCTTCGCTTGCTGCCGCGGCATGGACGAAGGTGTCGGCTCGGCCCGAAATGTTCCGCTCCGCAGCCTGCTGGGCGATGGCGATGCGCCGGTGCTGCTTGTGACGGCCCACCCGGACGACGAGGCCATGTTCTTCGCGCCTCTGATCCAGGAGCTCGCGAGCTTGGGGGTGGGAATCTTTCTGCTCTGCCTCTCCACGGGCAACTTCTACGGACTCGGTACCCAGCGCCAGCTGGAGCTCTCTCGAGCAGCGCCGATTCTGGGCCTGAACGCGTCCATGGTGTCCGTGGTCGACGATCCCCTGCTGCAGGACGGATGGACGCTGTGGGACGGGCAGCGGATTTGGCAGCACGTCGGAGCTGCAGCAGCAGAGCTGAAGGTTGCGGCTGTGATAAGCTTTGACGAGCACGGCGTCTCCGGCCATCCGAACCATCGATCCTTGTACAGCGCTCTGCAGGCCCACGTGCTGCTCCGGGAGGAGCTGCCCGCCAATTCCACGGCCTGCACCGCTTTCTACTCGCTGCGATCGGTGGGCTTCGTGCGCAAGTGCCTCGGCTGGCTGGAGGGCTCTCTTTGCTTGGGTTTCCCTTCTCTGCCTTCTCTGCCTTCTCTGCCGTGTCTGCCCTTTCCGCCCTTTCCGCCCATTCAGTTTTTTCAGTTTTTTCAGTTCTCTCAGTTCTCTCAGTTCGCTCAGTTCTCTCAATTTTTTCCGTTCTCTCTATTCTCTCCGTTCTTCGAGTCATTTGAGTCCTCTCTACGCCGCTTCTCGCCCCTTCCATTGGATCTGCAGGCCTTTTGCCGCGAGGGCACGTGGCGACTCGTGTGGAAGGCCATGGTACGCGCAAGGTCGAAGCATGTTCATGGTGATGTATGGCCCTGAAAATTTCCCGTCTCTTCGCCTGCGACGCAGAGTACAGCGCACTTGTCGCAGTGGACGTGGTTTCGAAAAGTGTCCGTGCTCCTCTCCCATCACACCCATCTGAACCGCTTGCGCTTCGTGGGGCAGCTAGACGTTTGCGGACGAAGGACCTGACACGGTTTTTCTCCAATTTCTTCCATCTTGAAGCGATATCCAGCTGTGTGACGGGTCCGCTCCGCCCCAACGCGATCGTCGCGCAAGCGCGCCACGGGATCGCCGGCCGCGTTTTTCAGCCCCAACGGGTCTCTTGTCGCTTCGGAAAGCGGGGCCAGAGTAGGAATGTCAATTTCAATCTCGTTTCATTGGCTCCGAAATGCTTCTCGGTGTTGGCCGCCCAATCCCCACAATCAAAGTTTCTTCCGTTGGCACCGCCAGTGCACCGTACAATAGCCTCCTTGAAGATGCAGCTGCACAAACTTGGCTTCGGCGCCAATACCGTCCAAACCGCATGGTTTCAACTGGTTTCTCGCGCTTGGGATTTTTCATGGCGCCAGCGAGTCCGCATGGCTGGCTAAGACTGCGCCCCAACGCCTCCGGGACGCTGCCGATCATGCCTGCGGGCGAGCATCGCGCGCACGAGGACATGGAGTCGCAGCACAAGTACAGCCTGGCGGCGCCGCAGGCGGCCAGCCACGCCGAGCAGGGGCTTCGGCGGACTAGCAGTGGCCAGAACGTGCTGAAAGGCCGCAAAGCGCACGAGAGCAGCGCGGCCAGCGGCCGCGGCCACGGCCACGGCCGCCATAACCGCAGGGGGTCGCGCCAGGTTCAGGTGCGCGCGCGCGGGAGAAGTGCGGATGCCTCCGGGCCGTCCGACTCGCCCGGCACCTGAATGTGCATCCGCGGCTAACCTGTGCTGCGCCGCAGGTGGCGGAGCCTTCGCAGCAGCGGACGTACGCGGAGCGCTTCCAGAGCTCTCTGTTCGGCTTTGGGGGGAAAGCGGTTAAGGACAAGTACTCGCCGATGCCCGTACCGAACATCGAAACATCGCCCAAGCCTGGCACCGTGAGCACCTCCCGGCGACCGGGGCTCTTCCGAGCAAGATCAGGTCGGCAGGACTCGGGCGAGTTCGTGGTGAGTGGCATGGGCAGAGGCTGCAAAGACAAAGAAAGCTGGAGGGGGCGTCAACGTCGTTTGCCTTGCGCCATCTCAGGAACTCGGCCGTAGCGGCGACACCCAACTCCGACGGCATAACCACAGTGGGAAGGTGACGACAATGCCTGCACGGCGGTCTGCAAGCTGGATCATCGCCTCACTGCTGCCTCCCCCTCTTCCTCCCTCTTCACGCGCACCCAGTCGTCGTTCATGTGCCTGCGAGTGCTGATGATGGTCGTGGTGACCATCTACGTCACGAGCTTCTTCTTTCCGCTGGAAGATTCGCTGGTGGGCATGGGCGTCAACCACCTCCGCCCGATTGCAGGAGACCAGGCGGAGGCAAGTGGCGCCGCCGCGGGCGCGATGCCAGTTGGCACCGAGGGCCGATACCTCACGTGGAAAGAGCTTGGCAACGCGCATGTCATCATCACCTCCTTCGACGGGGGCGCGTCAGCGCTCTTGAACTCGTTTTACTTGAGACACTTGGAGGCGTTTTCGGTTCCGGCGATGCAAGAGTGGCACAGGCAGGGTGCAAAGTTCCTATGGATTGTCACCGTGCCGGAGGAGGCCGACTCGAAGCCGCTCTTTGAGATGAATGGAGACTACGAGCGCCTGATGGAGCTTGGCGAGCAGATCCCTTTCCTTGCCGTCACCAAAGCTGGCTCCTTTGCCGCTTCCGTCAAGGCTGACGCCATTCTCGGCAATGACGTCCGAGAGCTCTGCGTGAAGGCGCTCACGGAGTCCTCCACCTTGCCGGATGTGTCCGCGGACACGTTCCGAGACAATCAGTACATCTCGTTCACGCTGCTCCAGCCGGGAGCTGGCCTTTCAAGAGACTTCCTGCTGGAGGTGCAGGGCGAGATCAAGAAGTGGAACGACGGGCGGGCCAAGGAGGTGTGGCCGCCGGCCAAGGCTGACCGAGAACCGCTGCCAATCCCAGCGAGCTTTCGCAGTGCTTCCGAGCAGATATACGACGACGGCACGCTCGAGGACAATGCCCTCGGCCCCTCGCTTCTGATCTGCACCTTCAAGGGAGCGAACTGGAGAATGCAGCGCAGTACCACTGCGTCTGGGATCGTCACCGCTCCCCAGTCCAGAGGACGTTGTGAGGAGGAAGCGGTGACCTTCACGATGAGCTCCACCGATCGCGTCAAGCGCTTCAAGGCGGAGCAGGTGTTTGCCGCGAGCACAAGATGGTACCGAGGTACGGAAAGCCAGCTCATGTTCCGCAATGGCGCCGGGCGCCCCGGGCGCCCATCGCAACTCATCCATGCTGCCTCGTAGGGATGCAGGTATCCTTGCCCATGCCAAAGGACGGAGACGTCCTCTCCCCGATGTTCATCATCAAGCCGAAGACCGTGATCATCGACAAGCCCTTCCCGTACACGGCGAAGGAGGATCTGCACTACGTGGTTGATTCCGAGAAGCTGCTGGATGCCAACAAGTTTATAAATCAGCACATTGACGAGTTCCGGCGGATAAACACGATCATCACCTACGCGGACACGCTCCGCTAGCCGCCGCGGCGGAAGCTGCGGACGGCGTGGTTTGTGTACAGTTTCCCTCGAGACAGACCCCCCTGTCCCTGTAATATACAAAGTCGAAGGATTGCAGCTCTTCCGATCAGTGCTGCCGCCTTCGTTGGAGCGTGGCGCCTTGAGGTTGATAATGATGCCGGCAGCTTCTGTCTTGTCAACACGGATTGCCAATACTCGAGGCTTCCACCGAGGCCTGAATCAAGTCGCGAGATTAAAGCGTTGGTCAAAGTTTGTGACGCTCCTTGAGTGCTTCGGAGAGCTTGCAGGTTGCAGGCTGCAGCTTGCAGGTTGCAGGTTGCAGTGCTGAGAGACTTCGAACAACCTGGGGACCGAGATCACTGCGGGGCCGGGAGAGGTTAGGTGGACGGTTTGTTCACCGTTCAGATGTTTTCAAAGATGGATGGAGCTCCCCAGGAGAGAAGCAAGCTGTCAATATGCCAACTCGGGAGAGACGTGACATGAAGGGGTGCACATCTGAAGACTTGGGCAATCAAGGGGAGGGAGGGAGGGCTTGGATGAGAGGCTATACAACGAACCGCAGCTTTGACCTTATCGCGTCACGTCATGCCACATCTCCACCCGGACGACTCGTGCGCACTGTCCAAGCTGGCGTAGCACACCATCGCACCATCGATGTAGAAG
This sequence comes from Pinguiococcus pyrenoidosus, assembly GCA_019677205.1. NCBI lineage: Eukaryota > Pinguiophyceae > Pinguiochrysidales > Pinguiochrysidaceae > Pinguiococcus > Pinguiococcus pyrenoidosus. The sequence continues at coordinate 175,951 of JAAMXY010000665.1, read as the reverse complement.
CCGCGGAAGTGCTCACCAGCTTCCATTGGCACATTTGTAGACCTTCCTGGGGCCGTCGAAGCCATTGAAGCCCGTTCGACCAGTTCCGCAGCCGACGGCATCCGTCCCATCCCATCGGATCCACCCGCCGTCTATTCGCTCCGCCACTGCCTCCATACTTCGGCTCTTGCAAACCACGTCGAGGCTGTCACACGTGGGGCCCCAGACTGTACATCTCTGCGCGCGGGGGGTCTCTTCTTCGGAGGCTTCGCCTGGACTCAGCTGCGCTGGAATAAGCTCCCGCAAGCTCCCTTCCAACGACAGGCCGGAATAGAAGCCTGTATCGACGAAGACATGCGCGCATCGCCTTCCCTCCTCTTCAACTTCCGTCTTCTTCCCGACGATCCTGGCCGCCAAACACACGGCATCGTGGCACAGGAAGATGCTTGCGTCCACGCTCATGCGGACGTCGTCGTGTGCACTGCACGCAGCATGGAAGAGCGCCACCTCCGTCAGATCTAACGGTCGGTGGGCGTGCTCCGCACCTTCCAGGTGAATCAGGAGAGAGCCACGAGCGCCCAAGGATCTTGCACAGGCCATTGCCCGCTGGATCTGTCCAGTCGCCGCGCCGAGGCCTCCCACCACGAAGCCTCGAACACGCAGCCGCAGCCTCTCCGCGGCCGCAAGCAGAGGCTGCAGGTCGTCGCTTGCCGCACGCACCCCAAAGACCGGTCCCGGCGTCTCCACACCCTCGCGACGCAGGCGAATCAGCAACGCCGGGGCTTCGGCTGCCACTGCAGGCCACATGCGCGCGATTCTCTCTATTTCTGCAACGGAATCCACCGCCATCCACTCCACACCCGCCGCCAGGGCTCCAGCCATCACCTTCCGACTGCGGAGCGGTCCTGCACAGCCGCTCACGCCTCCCTCGGCGGGCACCGCGCTGTTGCTATCCGCCACGATCTGCACCCCCAGCGCTTGGAGGACCCCCAAGTACACCCCGTCGTCGTTGACAACAAGCCGGTGGGCAGGAATGACCCCCGCGGGCAGAAACACTCGCCAAGCGGCCACCGCCGCGGCGACTTTCCCAACATCTGTGGTCAGAATCGCTCGATTCGCCCGCGTCTCCGGCTTCGTTCGCCCTTCCAAAGCGCTGGGCGCCTCCCAAAGAGGCACCTCTTCCTTCTGCAGGTGCCGAAGTACCAGGCTCAGGGTCTTGCGCTGGGCGAGGTGCAGAGACAAGCGATGTCTCCGCGCTGGGCTCAAGCCGACTGCTCTCCGCGTCTGCGGTGCGGCCTTACACGCCTGGAGCTGTAGGTACGAGGCGAACGCCGCCTGACGAGGTCGACGACGACTTCGCCGCCGAGCCGTTGCGGAGGTGTAGGCGCCCCAGAGCGACTGAAGATGCGAGTGACGACCCTCCATGAGTGGCGTCGACACAACTGAACGTCAAATGACGCGGGAAAAAGGTTTACGCGGTGCTGCTGACTTGGCATCAATTTTTGAAATATTTTAATATTAGAAATTATCGAAAGATAATATTCTAAATATCTATATTATAAAATTTTATTATTTTTACAAATATTCAAAAATGGATCATTGACCAATCAGTTTGGACTCGTCGCTCACATCGGCGAGTAGGGTACCCGGGATGTACTGTACTGGAGGAATCCTCTACACGTGACTGACGGACCAAGTTGGGCGGCGGAGAGGACGAGAGGGTGACGAAGCGCCACTTCCGGCCCTATCTTGTCTTGTGGAGCTCCGCTGCGAGTACCTGTTCGGCCCGCGTACCTGTGATACTTCTTCGGGAGGTTCTGTGCCATACAAGTGTGCTGCAGATCTGACAAGTGCCACAGCTCCGAGAGCCCCCGCAGGTACCGTGCGGCGCATCGGCGACGGATCGTTCGGCCCAAATCTGCGCCACCGAACTGCCGCTGTCGCTCAGGGCCCTTTCCATCAGTATCTCACAGCTTCTATCCTCTTGCGCACGTCATCTAGAAGCTCCGAGAAGCGTCAAAGCGCGCACCCGTGTGCTGGAGGACCCGCTTCCTCCTGGCGCGTCGACTCCACGGGAGCGAATGGCCCGGACGAAGCGCAAGTGGCGCGGCGGAGGCGGTCGCGGAGGTGGCGAGAGGGGTAATAAGCGAGGCCGCTACGACAAGCGAGACCGCCGGGATCGAAATCGCAAGCGTGGCGGCGGTAACAACGGGAATGATAGAGGTGCGGCGGATACTTCGCCTGCGGATCAAAGATGATCCGCTGTCTTACGCGTGCTTCTGGTCGGCAGGGGACTGGAGTGAGTGGGTGTACCGCAGCCCCAACTTCGAGATGTACTACCAGGCTGTGGGCGTGGTGCCCAAGGACGAGTGGGACGCGTTCATGGCCGCGATGGCGCGGCCCCTGCCCGCGACTTTCCGCATCAACGAGCTCTGCCCGTACGGTGACCAGCTGGAGCAGGAGCTGCGGGACTACGCGGGCACGAGCTTGACGCTGGAGGACGGCAAGGAAGTGCAGATGGTGTCCAGCGTGGACTGGTTCCCCGGCCGCGCCTTCAAGATGCCCTTTGACCGGCGCGAACTGCGCAAGAACCTCTCGCTGAAGCGCTTGCACGGCTGGTTCGTGCAGAACAGCGAGGCCGGAGGCATGACCCGCCAGGAAATGGTCAGCATGGTGCCTCCGCTGATGCTGGACGTCCGTGGCGACCACAAGGTGCTGGACCTTTGCGCCGCGCCGGGGTCCAAGACGTCCCAGATGCTCGAGATGCTCCACTCCAACCGCACCCTTGCGCCGGACGGCAGTCGGACGCTGGGGGCTTCGGGCGACCTCAGCACGCTTCTGCCGTCAGGCTTCGTGGTGGCGAACGACCTGAACACGGATCGTGCGTACATGCTGGTTCACCAGTGCAAGCGCGTCTTCAGTCCGAACTTCATCAGCACCTGCGCTCAGGGGCAGCAGTTCCCGGACCTGCTCGAGGGCCGCAGCGTCTTCGACCGGGTGCTCGCAGACGTCCCATGCAGTGGCGATGGCACGCTGCGGAAGAACCCGAAGATCTGGGAGAAGTGGAGAACGATGTCGGCCGTGCAGCTCCATCCGATCCAGACGGAAATCGCCCTGCGGGGAGCGCACCTCCTCAAGGTCGGCGGGCGCCTGGTGTTTAGCACGTGCAGCCTCAATCCCATCGAGGACGAGGCCGTCGTCGCGGAGATGCTCCGACGGGCGGGAGGATCCCTACGCCTGGTCGACTGCTCGGACAAGTTCCCGCAGCTTGTGCGCCATGCCGGCGTGTCCACGTGGCCGGTGCTCTTCGACAGGCGCAACAGGCTGCAGAATCCCACCGACTCGGCGAGCAAGGACGACCAACCGTCCGACGGCGTCCCCAGCAAGGCGGCCAAGGTTGAAGATGCCGAGCTAGGTGCTGAGCAGCCGCCGCCGCCGGAGTCAACTGGAAATGAAACGGCGGCAGTTGGCGCCGTGAAGGCGGAGAACGGCGATGGCGCTGTGAAGACGGAGAAAGAGGAAGAGAAGATGGATCTGGACCTGAGCGATCCGCTTCAGATTGCAAAGCAAGCGGGCTTCTTGCATTTCATGGCTCACGAGGAGACGGAAGAGGGCAGCATGGCAAGGGCGAAGCTCTCTCCGAGTATGTTCCCGCCCACGGCCGAGGAGGCCGAGAACATGCACTTGGAGCTGTGCATGCGCTTTCTTCCGCACGACCTGGACACGGGCGGGTTCTTCGTCGCCGTCTTGGAGAAGACCGCGCCACTGCCGTCCGAGACGGTGAAGGCGGACGAGGCGTATCCCCCGGCCGAGGACGCGCAGCCGGGGAGAGACCGACCGCACGGGAAGGGTGGTAGCCGCTACCAGGACTATCGGGACGTTCCCGAGAGCGCTTTTGAAGAGATCAAGGAGCAGTTCGGCCTGACGGATGACTTTAAGAGAGAGAATCTCGTCACGGGATCGGACGCTTGTAGGACGATCAACTTTGTCCCCAAGAGTGTGCGGGAGTGCATCGTGGACAGCCCCAAGGCGAGGTCCGGCGCGCTCAAGGTCATCTGGATGGGCATCAAGGTGTTCGATCGGAACCCGAAGACGAAAGCTGCCTGCCAGTACCGCGTATCGCAAGATGGACTGCCTCTCGTTCTGCCGTTCATGACGAAGCGATGTCTACGTGCTGGCGTGGAGGACTTCGCCCGAATCGCCCGTGGCGGCATGCAGGTGCGACGACGCTGCGCGCATCCTTGAGCCAGTGGGATTTCCCTGCTCGGCGGCTCTTTCGTTTCACCCACAGAACTGCCTCGCTGGGCGCACAAGGTTTCAGCATATCTGACATCTCCCTCCTTGCCCTGCCCTCCAGGAAACGAAGACGTCGTCCTTGTCGCAGGAGTTCCTTGAGAGGTTCTCGGCTTTCGAGACGGGAGTCGTGGTTGTCCTCCTCGACGCCAGCCTCTCTCCAAAGACACGTGGCATGGCGTTGCCAGACGTAGGGTCTCGGGATGTGCTGGCGGTCACGACATGGCGGGGGAAGGGAAGCATCTTGAACGTGTTGGCATCCAAGGAGACGATCACGAACCTGCGCGTCAACATGCGCGGCCTCGGCATCATGCCAGAGGAGGAGGCCAGCCTCGAGAAAGCAGCGGAAGAAGCCGGCGAGCCGTTCTTGATGGTCCAGGAGCAGCGAGTGCTGGACAAGGTGGAGAAGGAGGGTTCCGGCGACGCAAAGGATCCCGGTGATGTACAGGACTCCGGCGACGCAAAGGAAAAAGCCGAAGCCGAAGCCGAAGCCGAAGCTGGCGACTCCGCTGCTGGCGATGAAAGCATCGCGAAGGCGGAGGAGGAGCAATCGACTGCAGAGGGAGGTGGCGATGAATCGGCACCCATGGAAACGGCAAACGACGCCTGATTCGCGACAAGTAGATGATAGGGCGGAGACCACCAAGCATCAAAAAGCACATGGCGCACAGCGCACATGGATTCGAAGAAAATAGCTCATTAGGATTGCGGGCGCCATTCCATTGTTGTGACAAATCACAAGACGACAAGAGCACGACAGGAGCACGACAGGATGCGAGAGCGATGGCAGTAGGCTCGCCAGCCAGCTAGAAGACGCACGCGGCATTGTCCAGTACGCTTGCGCTCTTGAGCTCGTCTAGAATATACCCACGATTCCGACGCGACTCGTTGTGGTCGAGGAAGATGAAGAGCGGGATGATGCAGCGGTGCCCGGAGGTGATCTTGTTCCCTCCGTGGAAGCACTGGCCGGGGAACACCACGACACCGCCGATGTCTGTCTTGACCGCCAATCTCCGGAAGGGTTCGCCGGGGCCGTCGTCCTCGGCCTTCAGAAGCGGAAAGGAAGTCCCGCCACCCTCGTAGTCATCGGCTCTATTCAGGGCAATCGTGAAGGAGAACGACGTGGCGTCTCGATGAGTCTCCAGCGAATCCATCCCATCCGCGTCGTACCGCACAACGACGGTGTCATGGCAGCGCACATCATCCGGCTTCGCGATGATGTGCGGATACAGGCTCTGCAGCATCGGGAACAGCCGCGTTTGTAAGCGATGCCGGAACCAGTCCTCCAGGCCAGGCACATCGCGGAGCCAGATGCGGTCGGGGAAGGGCCGCTCGTAGATGGCGTCGGCTCCGAGCTCCGCCTTGTTGACGTTCGCGTCGGTCATCCACTTGGCCTCGGCCGCCTTCTCAATCTGCGCGATGACCCAGTCGCATTCCTCCGGCGGAATGATCGGGCTCTGCGACGCGAAGATCAGATTCTCCCCCGATATGTGCTCCGTGTCCCGGTGGCACGGCCGCGGCGGCTCGGGCACGCTGTACTTCTTGAAGCCGATGCTCTTCTTCCTGCTCTCGTCGAAGTCCCACACCTCCGTGTCGTCCTTGCCCGGCCAGTCCACCTCCTTGGACAGCTCTTGCACCTCCGCAGGCCCCGGCACCCGCCGCATGGCGCCCAAGGCGTTGGACAGCAGCTGGTCGTCGAGACGGCGATGCCCTGCCTCCAGCACCTGCCTCGCCTCAGCATACTCCCCCAGCTGCGCCAGCTGGGACGCCAGCTCCAGCCAGGCCTGGCCTTCCTCGGGTGCCTTCTTCAGCTTCTTGATGGCGGCCTGGACGGGCTTGGCCAGCGCCGGCGGGCCCTTGGTCCCGGACCCAAAGCCCCCCCCGGACTTTTTGTTCTTGGATTTCGCGAACAGGGCCCTCGGGGGGGCTCGGAGTCCCGGCCTCCGAAGGAAGGCATCCAGCCTGCTGGTGAAGAGTGCACCCAGCAGCGTGACGGAGAGGCCGACGCGGAGCTTCATGGCGGCGTTGGCGAAGGCTGCAGCCAGAGCGTCAATGTGCTATCGATACTGGAGGCCCAAGGTTTTGGGGTTTCTTCTGGTTGTTTTTTGGGGTCTCAGTGTTGTTGTTTTGGGCTTCGATCCATTGCTGATCGTCCCAGCGTCGGGGCGGACGCCTTCTTTCCTCGTGCTTCTTCTTTTCTGCTCGTGCTGCTGTTGGGCGGAAAGGCGCCTTGGCGAACTTGGCATGACCCGCAAGACGAAAAGAAAACAGCGCAGAACACACCAGCAGACAACAAGCAGCGGAGGAACGCTTTTGCTTGAAAGCTCGACGGCATCTCTCGTTTCAGCTTCTCAACTAGCTTGGGCACGGTATAACCGAAGTCCTGCGGCGCTGTCGGCAAAGGCGACATCGCCTCCGCCCTAGGGCCCGACGCGGCGCCCTCGGCCCTTTCGAGCGCAGAGGGAGGGTTCATTCGTCGTGCGCCCTACGCTACGCTGCCTCCACAACCGACCCTCGCGCCTCTCGCGAGAGGAATCTCAGTAGCCTGTCTGTCCTGTCTTTCTTCGCCTGCACCAGACGCTTGTTTGCCGCCTCTTCGTATATTCTGATTACATTTGGCATGACCTTCTGCGCATTGTCGAAGCGCTCGGAGGACAAAGGATGCGTGCTGACCACGCTGGTCAAAACACCCTAGGCGCTCACGCAAGTCACAACCCTGGACTCCGGAGGGGAAAGGCAGATACAGGAAGTACGATGTCTCACCTGGGGAATGTATTCCTCTCCGCGACCTTTCTCAACGAACTCGTGCATGTTCGCGAACAAGTTCACGGCCGTGCAGGGATCAAAGCCCGCCCGAGCGCAGATCTCCAGCCCGAGCGTGTCCGCCTCGGTCTCACTTGACCTTTGCAGAGAGGAGCGGGCGAAATGAGGCGACGGCAAGGGAAAGATAGGAACCAGCGGGCGGCGAATCCGCTCACGCAGAGGGCAAGGAAGAGGGCAGATACCTTGAGGCAGAGAGGCTCACGAGGTTCCCGATGTACGGCAGCAAGTACTCCAACGCCAGGGACAGACCCGCGCCGCTCGGATCAAAGAGAGACAGAGCCACCATCAAGACTCCTGCAAGAGGCGGGCGGTTAACGCGCTGTGGCCGCGTCCACCACAAGCAATGCCCCGCGTACCTTTGATGATTGCATCGGTGACGGCCCGGGACTCCGTGTGCCTGCAGCCGAGAACACAAAACCGGGTCAAAAATCGTCGCGCACGCTTCCCTTCCTAGCTTCCTGATTTCGTTCGGCTTCTCCGGCCTTGATCTCTCTCTCTTGCACT